>JXSR01S016424.1:47019-59588 GCA_000969725.1 Ophiothrix spiculata | reverse complement strand
CACTGACAATACACACTTAGTGTGCGTGACAATATACTCAATGTCTATGAACTGCTCAAATTTGAATCAGAAATTAATTTGGGATAATAACAGTATTTGATACCCTATATTGCAAGTCTCGAGACCTGTCCAGGTCTCACCTTTTTGGTAACGCGGGTGGTTACCCAGTCAGAATACCCAGTTACCCCCCCGGGTGTAGCCTCAGGCTCAGTACTCATGTATTATCATGAATGATCAGTCATGACAAAAACTTTTTATAAGCTTACCTCAGATTTTGCATATTTACACCTCAAGAAAGAATGCAAGCTAATGCAATATGATAACATCATGAAATTTTCATCTTACCTGCACGGAACTAACCATGAATGTATGAATTCAGATGTCGCTGTCACTGTGTTTACAACACGAAGTTCCCGGGAAAATGCCTTTAAATTCTAGTACATTGCCAGTTTGGTTTTTGCGCCTGTGCTGCTTGACGTGCCTAAATCCATCTGATCAAAATCCCCAAGTCATTGGAGTTGTGGTTTAAAACGTCATCCAAAATGGACCAAATTAACATCAACAATAATAGGCCCAATTTATGATTTGGCTTTGATTTTGGTCCCAGGATTTAGTGATGCTAGCCTGATTCTAGCCCCAGGTTGTGTGCTTTCTATATTTTGTGATTTTTACGATGCCCGCACATAGTGAGATCTTAAAAATAAACTTATGAGCACAACCGTTACTGGGTTTGAACTTATATTGCTATTTGTTTGTTTTGCCCTTTTGTTTTCTTCGCTTGTTTTTGCTTGGTGTCAAGCCAGGCAGCCAGGGAATCAGCATGATAGAAATCAAGTTTCATGGGGAAAACTTACGTTTTCAGCAACATTGTGGAGTCTGGCCTAAATGCTTTTTGCGAGATGGGCATTCCGACCTGTGAAATACAGGCCATCCCCTTTACCTTTTCCTTTTTTCTACCAGTAACATCCCGCTAGTCCGAAGGTTTCATTTCATTTCATTTCATTTTATTTAGGAAAACATCCATGGATAAAAACACAGAAAAGAATACATAAATGTACACTTATTTCCACTGTGGTCCGATTGGACGAGCCTATCATACGGTTAATATAAAAATACTGCACATACAATTCAATCACAATATTCTGCATGAAAGCCATTCAACACAAATAAATAAATTATAAATTAAAATTGCACATATAGAAATACCCTTGCCCACCCCTACTAGGTCTTGCATGAAAATTTAAATGAAAACTGCATTTTCTTCTTGTGACACTACTTTAAAAAAGTGTTGCTTGACTTCCTTTTTAAAAACATCTTTGCACTGTTGTGATTGCACTGAGTTTGGGAGAGAGTTCCATAATTTGATACCATTGTAAACAAAAGATTTTTGCCCTTGGCTACCCATATGTGGCTGGAATAAGGCAAGTGTGCCAGATCTAGTAGAATGTCTATGGATATTGGAAGATTTGGATATACCATCTTGAAGGTAATTTGGGGATTTGCCATTTAAGATGCGAAACATATGACTGACTATGTTTTGTTGAACTCTGTACTTTACAGGCAGCCATTTTACTTTGTGAAATTCCTCAAAACCAATATGGGACCTAGGTGAAAGATTTAAAACATTTCTGATAATTTTATTTTGAGTTGTTTGAAGCCTGTGTTTGGTTTGTTTGGTGAGTGGCAGATACCACGTACTGCAGGCATAGTCATAATGACACTGAATGAGTGCAGAAATCAAAAACTTTTTAGTATATACATTTAAAAAACATCCTTTCCTATGCAAAAACTTAAGCCTCGAATTGGCCTTTTTTAAAACCTTGTCAGCAGTAATTTCTCCATCAAGAGACTGATTTAAATTTAGACCCAAATATTTTATTTCAGATTTTGGGGCTATAGGTTCGCTAGTCTGAATATGAAAAAGTGTATTTTCTTATACATGAGGGTTCGCCGGTCCAAATTTGAAAAAAGGTCCATCAGTCCTAAAATAGGGTTCACTTGTCCGAATTCAAAAAAGGTAAAATGAAATAAGGTCCGCTAATCCGAAATTTTAAAAGGCCCACTAATTCTAAGGTTCGCCAGTCCAAAAATGAAATAGTGTTCACCAGTCCCAAAATGGAAAAAGGTTTGCTAATCCGAAAATGAAAAATGGTGCGCTAGTACGAAAAAAAAATTGGGTTTACTGATGAAAAAAACTAATTATTTTACGGATTAGCTGACCCTATTTTATTTTTGGACTGGCGAACCTTATTTCATTTAGGAAATAGGAAACCTTGTTTCATTTTCAGACTAGCAAACCTTTTTCCATTTTCAGACTGGTGAACCTTATTTCATTTTCAGACTGGCACACCTTAGGATTAGCGTGCCTTTTTTTGATTTTGGACTAGCAAATACAGGGGTATACAACGCACCATATAGAAAAATCTTTGGAGTTTGTGTTACAAGAATAGCTCAGGCGGACTAAACGATTAGAGAACCGCGAAGGTGGCGTGAAAAAGGAGTCTTTGAGGGCTGCACATACCAGTGCCATCTTTTTATGTCAGTGCTTTCCTAGGTATATTTTCTCTAGAGTGGTTATCTTTCAAATGGAACTAAAAACTAAACTAAATTTGAACCATGCTCCTTTAAACATTAAATCTTATCCTTGCAATGGTATTTGTAGCAGTTTGATAGGATAGAATACCACGTGTATCAAAAAAAATGTGCACGGATTAAAATTGATTTTGACCTTGATAAAAGCACCAAATCATAATTTTCTTGTTCTTGTAGTAAAGCAAATTTAATAAGCTTTCAAATGCAGAAAAAATGATGGAAATCGGATGAAAAATAAAAAAGATATGACCAATTTTGTAAGTACATGTCTTTTTCTTTCATTCCAATGGGATTTACACAGTTAAGCAAGATATTACATATCACAATTACGGGTTATGGCATTATAATAAAAGCTAAAAGTACATACAAAATTGGTCATATCTTTTTTATTTTTCATCCGATTTCTATAATTTTTTCTGCATTTGAAAGCTTGTTTAATCTGCTTTACTAAAATAACAAGTAAATTATGATTTGGTGCTTTTATCAAGGTCAAAATCAGTTTTAATCCGTGCACAATTTTTTTTGATACATGTGGTACCCGGAATTTGAGTGAACTGGTAGCAGCAACCCGTGCTATGTTGCTTGGCACAGCAAAATACAAATCGTGAAACTACCACAACACATACAAGATCAAAGAAAAAAAATACAAGACTAAAGATCCTTTTAGGAACTAATGTGAATTTTATTGTTAGTATTTACAAACATATGTAGTATACATTATTAGAAGGGAAATATGTATGACTGAAAATAAAAGTCAGATTTCCCAAGTTTTAATAGTGCTCCCATTTAGTGTCCATTCTGTTAAGACTTTCATATTACGAAAACAAATAATTCTTATAACTTTTAGCCAATGAATCCTTCACCTTCCTACTTCTCTACTTAGGCAAAAGCAGCCCAAGGACAGAGACACAACAGTACCTCATTCACAACAGTAAAAGTTCCCAGATAGGTCCACGAACCATGTACTGTAAACGCCAATATTTTTGTGCAATTTTGAATCATTTTGAACGTTTTAATTTTTGCAAAATATTTTTTACATGCGGTAGTATGCACATAGCATTTCCACAGACAGACCACAGTAAATTTATTTTCTAGCAAAGCCAGCTGAGCGCGAAAATAAATGAACCATTTATACAGTACCATATTGTTTTGTTCCAAAATTTGGATCCAACTTTGGGGTCCTCACATTGACACAAGATCAAAATGCCTCTACCATGTCAAAGCATGTTTGCATGACAGGAAACTACCACATCCATACCAAACTACGGCAACTTTTCAAGTCTAGATGTCCTATTTTTGACTGGTTGGTTATTCTGCAGATAACCAAACCAGTGAAATAAAACACAACCACATGGTCTCCTTGTTGACTGGAATACCCCAAATTTGGTGCCATTACATGTGATCTGGGATACACTATTACAGGTGACTAAACTTTAAAAACAAATTCCAGATAGTCTAACCACAGGGGTGTGAGAGACCAGTTGACAAAAACGAGGAAAAGCGTTATTAAGTTTGGGTAGAGGTCAAAACCGGGCTGAAAATGAATGGAGAAGCTAAAATTTTAGCACATGAACATTTTCAAAAACGAGGAAATCAGCTGAAAAGAGCAACTCTCACATCCCTGTAACCAGCACAACAAATTGATTCCAGGACAGGCCTTGTATTTTGAGGTGTGGGAGTTGATCTAAAATGATCTTGAGGAGTGCAATTTTTAGCACAGCTAAAGCTGGTAAAATTACACACAATTAGATACAAAACGCACACCTACAGCACACCTGAATAACTTGAGAGCTTTTTGTAGCACACCAGGTATTTTCAAAATTCAAGGCCTGCAGGAGTTTTCTGATGTATGAATAATCCATTTGGTTTACAACACAGATACAGAGACAACCATTTTAATAAAGATGCAGTTAAACTTTGATCATCACAAAATACGCAGAAATTGTTAGGTTTTTCTTCATTCGCAAGGAAAGCTAATCCCAACCATTTCAACTCCATCAGGGTCATAATATGTCACTGACAATACACACTTAGTGTGCGTGACAATATACTCAATGTCTATGAACTGCTCAAATTTGAATCAGAAATTAATTTGGGATAATAACAGTAATGATTAACAAAGTAAAATCAAACCAGTTTCACATCTATAAAAAATTCAGCTTAGTCAAAACGATTCCCTTCATTTTATCATTTTATATAAATAAGTTACATTTTCTGTATACTAATCAAAGTATATTCCACAAATAGAAGTTGTTGAAAATACTTGAATGTATTAATAATATAAGTCTGTACAAAATTTAACACACATCAAAACAATAAAATGATAAAGGGGGTCTACCATATAAGTATTTACACATTGCTTGTTAACAAAACATCACCAACGGGAAATATATCTATGAATTACTTTTAATAGACAAGGATAAAATTCTAAACAGAGCAAATCATTGTCGTTTTTAATTAAACAAAGAAATAAGAGCTTCATTTCACCATATTACTTGGATGCGGACAATGATCTCAAAAAGCCAGAATGAAGACTGGCCTTCGTGTCAGTCTGCCTGTAAAATGGGGAAGGGGATAGTTGTCCCACAAAATGTTAATTTGGACACATTTGAAATCTGTGTCGACTGAATCCTCAAGTCCCTGTTGTGGCGCTTTTCACTCTCATGATCGGAACGCAATGGATAAGTTGTCGGGAGTCTGAAGGATTCAGCTAAAATCTGTGCAACTACATTCACTTGTATTCTGTCAAAATATTGTTATTCATTCAAGCACTGTGTAATCTGAATATCACCTAAAGCAGGCATTCTCAACTTGCGGCGCACACTCCAATTTTGGCGCTTTGACTGTTACAGATTGGCGCTTTTGCTCTCTAAAAAAACAAAAGAAATACAATACATTAGAAATACACTGAAAAACAGACGCTGTGGCGCTTTAACCTGCGATTTCCTCATTTATGTGGCGCATTGTAAGAACTAGTTGAGAAACCCTGACCTAAAGGCTCAGTAACACATCACAAAACATATGAATAGTATGTACACTGGTTTGGTTATCAATATACATGTATTTCAATGACTGAATTAGTGTACGTAACTCATACGTTTTGGCATGGTAACAAATATTTTGAGTATCATGCTAGATGGTTTCAGTTGCCTGTCACTTTTAGAAAGTGCTATTTCCAACTTTCCTTACAAATTATAGTTAAAAATATCAACATTTCAAGGTATTTATTTGTTTAATAAAAATAATATTTTACAACATAAGAAAGACTACAAATAATCCATGAATTTTCTCATCTTTTTAAAATTATTATAACAAAAAGAGAAGAATTTAGTTTTCAAGCCCCTGGATGTAAAAACACCATGTTAAGTTTATTTGATTAGTTTCCATTTTATGTGGACAGTGCACCTTTTATTTGCTGACAAAGTGTGGCATCAAAATCAATAGTTGCCAAGTGACTGGTTCACGCTTATTGCAATTTGAACCACAATCAAAATGATCACAACACATACTCAATGGGTAGCCAACTGAGTGTGAACAAAACGTGAACCAGTAACCAGGATATGACGTTTTCACTTTGTCAGCGAATAGATACCAGCCTTCACAATTTTATTCAAACTTTCAAAAAAGTTTAAAAACAACTAATTAAGGTGATCAGCTATGAAACAATACTTATACATTGTAAATAAAAAATAACACATACAGAGGGAAAGCAACCCAAACAAATTGCACATTAATGCTGTAACCTACAGAAGGCATTACAAAGACCTTGTGACAGGAATTAATCTTAGATGTTACACTATGCATATTGCGTTATTTGCAAAACGGGCGCTTGAACTAACACAAATCAGATCATCAAGATTGAAGCAACTGATTGGTTCGTTGATATACCTAAATGATTAGCCTCTACTTGGTCACACTGTCCACTTTACATGCAAACACAATCAGCTAGACGTGTCTCACTGTAAAGTAAAAAGCACTCGTTTTAAAACCACAAAAGCACTTGTTTTATTACTCATTTTCCAAAACAAGTGGTAAAATGAGTACCAAAACGAGTGCCAGTTCCAAAACGAGTGCTTTTTACTTTACAGTGTCTGATACAGTTACATAAAATCCTGTAGCGCTATTTTCATTAAATTTGATCACCAACTGGTTGTAAGGCACAGAAAAAAGTTTGGGACCACTGCTGGTACATTGAACAAATATGGCACATATATACACTCAACAGCAATTACCTTTTTCATTAAAAAAAATTTGTAATCCCAATATTTGAAAGGATGTCTGGTACCCTTCCAGGTTACGAATAATATAACATAGCGTTTCTCTATAGCAGGACTTATCAGAGTGACTTTTAAAAATGTTGTACATATTTCGATGGTTTTCAGTCAACCAAACCTCAGTGAGGTTTTTCAGGTCGCCTGCAAAAATTTGAAAAAGAAATTGATACGATTTTTTACTATGTGTAGGTGACATTCTTAGCAATATTTTTGCAAATTTTCAAGTAACCAACTTTAATAGAACACAAGTTAGGACACAGCAGGTAGAACTTATTGATTGACCCTCGTATATTCTACCTTAATTCGATGAAACAAGATTTTCTTAAAGAATAATCTTTACAACACCAGAAATATTTCATAAAAGAACCTACTTGTAAAGTACATTTAAGGTAGGCGCATTTGGCAAAACTCAATTTTCTCCAAAAATACATAGCATTTTTACACTTAATCTTTAATCTCATTTAACTTTTTCTACTTACAGAAAGACTTTATACAGAAAAAAAATTATGAATAAAATAAGTTGTAAATCTTGAAAGTGCACAAACATAAAAATATGATCGCTAGCTCTCCAACTAATACACCACATATCCCTTCATTGACTCATGCATAAATGATACAAAGCACCCATTTTTAAACTCATTATCAAATAATAAGATCTTAGACAAAATAAACCTTACATGGCATGCGTACCTGTGGTCAATTTCACTCAAATACGCATCGTTAACTCATCGCAAATTTACGACCACCTTTTGACTAATTGCAATGTTGTAATGTGTTGGAATTTTGCCTGTGCAATATTCATATACCTTGTGAAGCATCGCTCGCTTGCGATGAGTTTTTAAATCTTTTCAACATACTGTCTAGCCGCACACTGAATGCATCGCAGCTACTACGATGCATTACAATTGTTTAGTGAAATCGACCACTGGCCACCCAAGTGTGGACACAGGACACTAGCAAATTCACAGCACTGTTTTGATTAGACTAAGTAAATAAAATCTTATGTTTCTCGTTTCAGTTTTGGGAAAAAGGGAGAAAGAGGGGACTTTTTATTTTTTATTGGTTAACTACTCTAAATTCGAATTCGCCTGATTTAGCGCCATTTTGGCATGATCAGCGAGCAAGATTATGTCTACGAAAAATGATGAGGCCTTTTTATAAGTTTTTTATTTTCTTGTTTTGAGAGTCTGACCCCTCTGATGATCACAACACTCGCCTGAAATGCTTCACTACCCATTTTGCAAGGCTATAGAATAAATGTAGATTTCTTTAAAATATTTCTGAACATGCTATGGTCAAAAGTTTACAAAATAAAAAGAAATTTGGAAAATCTTCAAAAAAAAGCGTGTGGGGACGAGAAACATATTCTTTACTTTGCCTCAACAATTCAGTGCTTTGAAATCATGCACGCACAAAGCACAAAAAGTTAGTAGCACACATACTTTGTGTTACAAAAGGCTCTGAATTATCATGTACAGGAATTATTTGTATAATTTAGGTGATCTTTGATGAAAAAAATTAATTACTCATTTTCCCAATCTGCTAAGGCCAAATTAAAATTAATATTGTGTCTCAAAGCTCTCCTACTCTTGAAAACTAATGTGAAATGCAGGTTTTTAAATTTTTTTCAAAGATTTTTTTAGTGGGTGACAGAAGTCCTGACTACTCTTTTCAATGATATTGGGCGAATTTTATTAACTTGAATGGTGCAATTGAGTGTCAAAATTAATCGGCAACACTGTCGTAATAATTGCTGTGATTAGTTTGGAAACCATGGGGAAAAACAAACATTTTGCCTCGGATTTTGAGTTGTTTTTTCTTAGTTTCGGAGGAAAAAATAAAAAAAAAGGATAACAAATTTCATTGTTCCGGATTTTGAGGGAAACTAATGCGCGCGATAAAACTAACGTTCTTTGAGACAAACTATTAATTTAATTTAGCCTAATAGTAATTCATATACTCAGTCTACATGTGCAAGAGGTTTATATTTATATCCAATGGTGTTGAAATAGACTATCACCTGGAAAAATATATTTGTGATCAAAACACATTGACCTTTATAAGCGAAATCTTACAAATTATCATTCAAATGCAGATATTATAGAGTTAAGTTAGTCGTAATTTTATGTGATCTCCATCCAAATGTATTTGTTGATGTTCAGTGCAAATTCTTAATAGTTAATTTTAAACAAAATTACTTATGAAATTGTGTCTTCCCTTCCTTTTATAAAAACAAATCTACATCTACATGTGGAAATATCACAAGAAGATTGGTTAAAATTATCTAAAGTTACACCAAAATCCTCATAAAAAACATAAAATATGTATTTGCAAAAATATACATATAGTTTGGTTTTTGACTTGAATATTATATCTGCAGGAAAAAAAAATCCCAATTATACCAAGTCTTTTACTTTCTGAAAAATTGAAGTTGATAAATATTGACTGTCAAATTAGTAGGTTTTTTGAAACCAGTTGTGGAGGATGACTAGAATATAGCATAGCTCTGTAACATAAATGTGTCTGTGCTTTGAAAATATTAATGCAGCATGTTACAGAAGTTATGAAGTCAATAAGTTCCCCACAACAAGGTTAAGTCTAACTTAGTCTCATAACCAACTAACATGTAGCGTAGTATGAATGGATTTTTATGTTAAAGAACCATTTCACTACAGCCATAGGCAGATGTACACTTTAAGAATTGCTTATGTGGTGACAAACACAAGTGGCTGTCTCACTAACAATTATGAGACATTATAGCTGTAAATGCTTCAGCTCAGAGTTAATATTGGATTGAATTAACAAATATGAACAAACCCTTAATTTAGTGTACAATGCATCTTAACTCTTTCACTTCGGAATACATTTTTCACAAAATGCTCTCTTTGGACAGAAAGCCGATCACAGCGTCACATGGTTTTCACTTACAATAGTTGTAGCATGCTTGCCTTATTTCTTTTGCCAGATTTGATGATGGCACTGGATAACTCTTTGTGTAAGGTGGTTATAGGTTCAGTTCTGATATTCTTTGCTTTTTACTTATTTGTTTACAGATATTTTTATAGTTTACACTGGAATACAATACCGTCAAATCATGGCACAATTTCTGAAGCCACTGTGAGCATCTTCCTGGCGTTAAATAGTTAAGGTATTTGAATTTTATACAAGAAAAAAATCAACAATGTGCAATCAATAGGTAAACAGTTGGTCGTAGCGAACAATGGGTTTTGGTGTTACATAGTGTTTTACAATCCATTTAAAGTTAGTGGAAGTGGCTAAGGATAATGGAAATTTCAATTATGATCATATTCCATTTTCAGTTTAGCTGTGGTAAGCCAGCCTGGCAGATACAGGGTCCAAACATCCTCAGACACCAAGGTAATTTATCTGGGTATATAAGCATCCTAAAAGTACCAAGCCAAATTGTCTCTTAAAATCTTTAACATGTAATACCTTTTACAATTAAGCAAAATTGCCACACCTGTCCTGAATCTAATTTTGGACACTTGAGACTGCATCTCAAAATCTACCAACTTTAGGAATAAGTGATTACAATTATATCATATGTCCGCATATAGTACAACTTGCATGTAATCAGATGTACACTTATAAATATATAAAACTTGGGGAGTTTTATCTGCAGTAATAAGAGAGTCTCTGAGTATGCCAGTATGCCCAACACACACACCACTAGAGATCATTCCTTGGATATGTTATTTCCAAGTCTCAACATGACATCATTTACAATATGGCAACAGTTAGATGCCCAAGATGACACACAAATATGTGATCATTCATCTCATACCAGCTGTAAATGTTGTCTCTTCGTAATCAGAATAAATGGATATTTGTCATGCTCCAGATCAGATTCTTAAAATGAAGTTCTACAGGTGTTCTGAAGCAAACACAAAGGTTGTGAATTACAACCTTTGAATGTATTTCACTTGTAGTACAAAATGAGGTTTGCACATTTATGGCTGGGTCGAGATAAACTAACACATAAATAATATTCTTTTCTGATCATCTCATATCAGTGTTAACTCTAATTTGTAATAAAGCTGGTTTTTTTAAAGAGTGCTGAGATAGATTTGCCAAACAGCCTACATCGCAATAAGGTTCAGTGGTCACAATGAGTTCATTGCAGCAGGTCATGGAAGACTCATTTCTATCCTCCTAGCACATCCAGCCTAACAGCAACACTACTTTAGCATTCATGATAATCTGATTCAGAAGGCATCACGGTCGAGACTACTTAGACAACCTAGACAACCAAGTAAGTGGCAAACACACAATGTCACCAGCAGAAAACAACATAAGTTGAACCTGTTAAACTAAACACTTTGCTTTTACATTCTTATATGCCAGATGTGTACCCTCAACGAAACCAAACTTCCTTAACAATAATAACCCATGTATTAAAATTGTACAGCAGCACCATGTCAACTGTTATGCATGTGTCAAGTAGTTAACCCTGGGATGTACGATCTTGAGTCTTCTTTCTCAGCTCTTTTCCAACATGCTTCTTAGAAACAAGACTCCATTTTTGTATTAATTTGTTTTTTTCTTGGGTGCTCATCTGTGCAATAAAGGTGGGTGTTAACTGATACGCGAGTGTTAGGTAGTCCAATACCTAGTCCTGCCCCAGGGTGTATGATCACGAGACATTCTTTCTTCCTTTGCATGTGCAGATATTAGTCAACCTTGACGACACTGTAGATTTTAGAGACAAACCAAAAGCATGCGAAGAAACCACAGGTACCTGCAGAGGAAAATCAAATAATGAAACTTTAGAATCTGATGATGAGTAAATTCAGTGAAATTCAGAGAATATTGACTTTTTCTATGAGGTGGGTACATACTTTGAATCAGGGCTCTATATTCAGGGGGGCACTCAAGTATAATGTTGCAGGCATAGCGTGACCACAGTTTTTCCAAACATCCCCTAAAGGGTGGAGGGTTCTGAAGCCAAAATATACCCTTTTCCTCTATTCACATCCTAAATCAGGATTTTATCGATACTGTTTTCACACTAGGCTTTGAAATAGTTCCCTATTTCTTGAAAATTGCCACAAAATTGCTGTTTTTGATACCCTAAACGGTGTCACCTGATACACCCTTCAGTCCCTAAAAACCCTAATTCACCTTTTTCTTGGTCACACTATGCCTGTAACATTATATTTGAGCGCCCGGCTCTATCTACACCAGGCGGGCAGGGTATCTACACTGGGCGAACCCCCAGGTACTCTTCCACTCAAGTTGATTTTTAAGTTACCCAGCACTCAACCGTGCTTTGATTGTCCCTTGAGACCGCTTCAAAACTCAGCAGGCTGTTGAGCGGTTGGTTATTGTTTATTCCAGTTGAACCACCCAGAACCGAAAGGCAACTACAAGTCCAGTGTTGACGAAGCCCCTTAATTTGCTAAATATTGAGCACATTAATTTAAAAAAAATGATGATATCAATGTTGATATCACTTATCATAACTGTAAAACATCAATAACAATTTCAACATGTCAATAATAACAAGCATGGTTCGCGAACCAGTAGTCTCGCCTGCGTATCGACCGCCTACTGAATTGACCGCCTTCTTAATCATTTGGTTGTGGGGTGGAATAGGATAGGGTAGGAGTAGGGTATGCGTATTGAGCGCTTTCTTAATTGATTGCTACATAATTATTCAGTGCGTGTTAATTCCCTCAGATT
>JXSR01S016424.1:28278-38442 GCA_000969725.1 Ophiothrix spiculata | reverse complement strand
AACAAACTTACCTCAGCACATAGATGGAAATAACACAGCAGGATTGTAGCTTCTGAGCAGGTAATTACCAATATTATGGCCACAACAAATAGAAAACCAAACATGTAATAAAACTGGTGGGACCTGGAAGAAAATACAACATTATTTAAAAACATGTCGTAACACAGATAAGTTTCATCCTGATATATGTGACCCATTATATCTACAGGTACCTTAACGTCGGCATAGTACTTTTTGAAGTGTAAAGAATAAGGTGCCAACATCCAAAACATAAAAAGGTAAATAAGATCCAAGATTAAAATTCCTCTCCATTTGCAACCAAACATCCGATCTAATCAAAAGTAAGGTGTCATTTTAAAGCTCAAGTTTAAGTCTCAGCTTTAAAATGAGACCAAAATATTGATTTTGATTTACCTTTAGATATGTTGGGTCACATGAAAACAGGGATACAACAAATACGAGATTATTATATCTCACAGTTAACAATCACGACTTGATTTTGAAATTATGGTATGGTATCAACTCGGTCAAAAGATATGCTATTTTCATACTTCTTCACTGTAAATACTTGATTTGCATAGTAATGAACAGGGAAAATGACCGTTATTGATATTCAATTAAGTAATTTAAATTACTTTTATATAACATTATTATGGTTATAGCATAATACAAACTAGTCTGTCTTTATTTTCGTGAAATGTGACATCTCTATCATTTATACTTTTTGAATTGAGAGGTGTAAATGTATGGACTGCTCAACCTCCACCCTAATGTACCTGAGCGTATTGAAACCTAAAGTTCTAAATTACAATCAACTCAAATTAAATGGAACTTTTTGTAACTTAAAGAGAACAAAGTTAGCTACAAAATGATACCAAATTTGTTATCATACGACCAGTACTTGTTGAAATATTTTTCTTGGAACATACACGACAGTTGTCAAGTGTAAATATGATGCCGACCTATTTATAAACTGCAACCAGGTTCCAGCTGTATCTTTAACATGAAAACTTATTTCTATTTATCATAACTATGAAATGTTTGGTACTAAAAACACAACTAAAGAAAGCAACAATAATGTGCGTCTCACAAATTCTGGCCTCCTTTGACCACCCGTGATCTTGGTCAAGACTCTGAAAAGACACCTTTTCAACACATCCTGATCTAGTATAAGGCTTGGATCAGTAGCAAATACATAATCAGATATTAATAATATAATCAGACGTAACAAACCTAATTTAATTAACATCATTTCGTAACCATTAATAACCAGCGTAATAGCTCAATCCAATCTAATAAGATTATTTCTACTTTTACGCAAATAACTGCGCAGTCATTATCGGGTAACAATGACTTCTGTTAATGACCTGCATGAGCGCAATGCTTGCGATAATAGCGTGTATGCTTTAAATACAATAATATGGCCACGCAATGACAATCTTAGGACATCATGTCTTGCTTCTGCTTTGTCAGTTTACACATCTGGTTGCACCGGTCTACAATCTGCATCTTATAGCACAAGACACAATAAACATAAAGTTCTCCCACGTTCACTAACTTCTGCTGTTGACGAGTGTTTTGTATTTGCTGCCCCTCATTTGTGGAATTCATTGCCTATAGCTCTTCGCACTTCATCGTCAGTTCATATTTTCAATAAAGGACTAAAAACATATCTATTTTTGCAATAAAATGTGTGTATATTGCAGTTTGTTTTTTGCATTGTACTATCAACCGCTGTGATCTTGATGGAACAGCGGGTTATAAGAACCTCAGGCCACAACTTATTGAACACCCCTCGTATATATGTAATCACTTACCAAATGCTATTTAAGATGAAAAACAACTGGATAAATATACAACCAAACGGTAGCACACCTCCCATGACGATGCCTGGTAGCGGCTTGGTGTAGAAAGATTGGTCTGGGATCTGGCGGGGGATTTGGTTGGTACGCACAGGGAACTCCATGGACTATACAAGAAAAACATATCAATAACGCACTTCAAGATTACAGCACGCCTCGCAATATCAATTAAATTTGCTCTTGTGTGTATCAGATACGATTGCACTATTCACATAACACACTTGGTATTGTCTTGAGAGATGATTTAGCTTAATGATTCTTTACTTCATTTAGACCTTTACATTTACTATATGACAACAAATGTGCATTTTTTGATTTACTAAAGTCAAATTATCATTCATTCGGTGTTACCCGCTTTAATATGGATTTCACAGTTAGTTTTATTCTGTGTGCTATTTTGAATGTATGTCTTGCTTTAATTTCAAAATACATTTATCATTCATTTATCTATACATCATGTGAACTTCATGTTTTAAATTCTACCCAAATTCTGGGCACTAAATTTAGAAAATTTTAAAATAGCCTGTAACAAGTCAGTACTGCCTTTCCAGCATAGACTTACCCTCTTCTTATAGCCAAAATATGCACCCAAGAACACGAGGGGGACAGACACCCCAAACCACAGAGCCAGGAGTGCAATCAAGGTAGAGAACGGTATGGCAGCTGAGCTATGCTTGGCCCACAAGACGGTGTTGAGAACAAAGAAATCAGCAAACACAATGCCAGGTACCAGGAAAGCTGTCAGCAGCACATTGGACTTCCATCTCTCTCCTCCAAATGCTGAATGAAAATACAACAAAATAACACAATTATAAGTGTTACATGACAGATTTTTTTTTACAAATATGACTTGCTATAGAGGGAAGTAGTGAAAATCACTGATCCCGATTCAAAACAGAGGGATCACTTACTTTCACTTCATTTCAAAATAAACCATATTGTATTTGTTTTACTGTACCTTATAAATTTATATTTAACTGACATACACATAATAAAAGTAAAACCATAGATTAAAAGAAAGTACAGACTATGTGCACCCTAAAATTCCACTAAGTTAGGGGATTACTCCACACTGGTATCATACCTGCCCTGAACCGATGCTGCGCAAGTGCGTAGTGACTAAGCTCTGTATTCTGTCGCGCGCTACTATTTCTTGACTACAAAGCAATACGCATATTACTTTTTTTTTGCCAAATTGTGCATAAACAAAGAACGGTGCTTGAGCGACTGATAGCCGCATTCTTGGTCAAATTACCAATCCGTTGCCGGAGTGCGAGTAAAACAAACAGAAATCTTTACACTCCACATACTAATCTGCCATCAATTTTCATTGGCATAAAACATTAGTTGTGCACTACATGTAGCACTATTAAGGCAATGGTAGTAGCCATTTTTCTTTCACCACAAACCCCCCAGTTAAGTCAGCATTTCTTACATTGAGACTTAGGGGCAAAATATATGTAAAAGTCGAATTCTGATGAAACTGAAATTTTTATGTCTTTCAAATGTACCTTTTTCTTTAACTCCTTGCATAATAGCAACAATCATTTCAACTCCCAAACTATCTGAAAACTAACATTTTCTAGATGTAGTCACATAATTTGGAAATTTGCGTAAAAATGAAAAGTTTAGCTTGTATTTTCTACGTGCTACATAATTCTGATATGTCACGCTTCAAAGAATCGGTAACTCCAGTTTTGAGAGTCGTATGAACATGAAACAAGTATCAAATTTCAGCTGAAAATATCTTCTCTTTGAATTTGCAATAAAAGAAATTGTCCAGGCCAGGCGGCCAACTTTATTGATGTTTGTGGTGGAGTCACATATAATATACAGGCCTAAGACTTACTTTTATACATCCTAGCTGATATGAAGCCTGCCGGTGTTCCTAGGCACACATACAAGACAATGACACACGTCATGAGGGATCCTCTGTTGGCTGGAGACAGGAATCCTAGACAGGCAAACACTGAAATCAAACACATACAAAGAAATCAGAAGGTCTGTCCATTTAAGAGTGCACTCTATCAGATATTACATGGGCCAAACAATAATTTATTGGACTGTATAAACATAAATCCAGAGTGCAGGACCCATAGTTTGCAAATGCAAATCCTGCCCTGGATTTGGCCTATAATCACATAATACATTACATTCCCAGGAAAGAGCACCCTTGATTTGGGTTAGATTTCTAATTTTGACATCTCTGGCACAGCTTGAGTAAATTTTTTTAATTGGTTATGGTTGTTTAAGGTTAATAACACAAGGTACCTAAATAGCCCTACAGCTTGGTTTGGATCAGAAGCAAATTGTACTAATCACTGACAATTCAGCTAAAACACGGATATGCTAAATACATCATCTCCAAACCAAACCGCCGTAATTAAAAAAGAATCATTAAGCCAAGTAAAAAATAAAATAGTTTCTTGTCCTTTCGCGAATGCGTTTTGGCTGCTGCATCAAAAGAAGTGTTTGTTTAAATTTTTTCTTTTTATAAATTTTCTTTTATATAGCGCTTTGAGATCTTGTTTAGGTAATTAAAATTACCTAAACAAGATCTCAAAGCGCAGCTGCCTATTATTACCACTATCATCAGGAAATCGTCACAATCATATCGCATCAGACGTAGGTATTCAGGAAGTATCACCTATATAAAAATCAGTCATAGTGCCAGGAATAGTTAACTAGTACATATAGCTGGCGCTATGAAATCAAGGTTGCTTTCAGGTGCAATGATAAATTCATAATAAAATCGGGATTGGTATCGGATTCGAGGCCAATTATTGTAAAATAGGACCGGGAATCGGCAATTACCGATTAAATGTAGATTGACCCATCCTTAGTTTGAAGTTAAACAGTAGTAAATAGTAACATACCTAGTGTAATGAAGGTCATGACAAATATCTGCACGCCACTTCCAAGTAGCACAGACAACAGCATGCCTCGCCTTGGTGATCTGAACACGTCTCCATGGACAAGCTTCCAACCAAATTCTTCTTGTGCTTCCTCCTACAACAACAAAATGTGACCAGGTCATTAGGCAAATGGGAAAACCCTACCATATACTCACATGTATAACTTTTCCAAAGTCCCATGCCTAGCTAATGATCAAATAACAACCATTAAATAATACCCTAATTGGGTTAATTCCTGATATAATCCTGCAAACTGAACAATACCAAGACTGCTTTTGCTAGTCTATTATAGTCACTACATCAGATTGAATCTATTGTTTGGATGATCCAACTTGATTTGTCCATTGTCCTTCTGACAAGACTTATGTCTCCAATAACCCCTTTCCTGCAGTGAACTCAACAGAGGACCAGGGTGACATGATCTTCCAGTTGTTTACAACAAACTTCTGGCACTTGACCAAAACCAATCAATACCTATGGATCAATCTGGTCAAGTAGCTATCCAAGCGGAATAATCTCTTCAGTGGCTTAGGACTTGTGGATGCATTGTAAGTCTTGTTACTGTTGTTTTGAATACAATTTCTATTATAATTATAAAGGTTTTCCCTTCCATCTGAAGTCCAATACTTACGGTATCAAGTTGATTGTAGCGAGCAATATCTTTATGGAGAGTCCTCAACATGATCATTGCCACCATACCAGACAGGAACAGGACAATAACAAGAGAATTCATTATGCTGAAATCAAACAAAATAGGGAAAACTATTAGATCAAAATGTTACAGGCATTAATTGATGAGATTCTTATAATGTAGGGTATATGTCGTGATTTACTGCGAGGTGATACGGATGTCAAAATTTCAATTGCGCGAACTTAACCTTGATGTACTTTGGCAATTTGACAAGAGGCGCAGTAAGCCAATAAGAATCTACTAGCACGTTGGTTTGGTTACAATTACAGATCACAGCCCTTGATACAAACAAATTATACTGCGTCGATAACACATTGAATGCTTCACCTACTCATTACAAAGCAAGAACTACATGTAAATACCCTGATAGCGTATTTCATATATGGTCACGTTGAGGGCGCTGTAACATTTTCAAAAAGTGTGCCAGTGGAGTTTTTAAGCTCTAACTTTAATTCTGTTCAACTTCAAAGGATATAAAAAAATATGCATTTTCTTTGAAACAATACCTTTCAAATGATACCAAACACATGCAATGAAAAAAAAGCGCATTTTTATTAGGAGCCCCGCCAGATTTGAAAATGGGTCAAAACATGGAAGTCTGTGTACAAATTTCCCATAGAGGATCCCAATTTTTGGCATTATTTGGTTGAAATTCGATATATGTTTTTCATCCATAACTTTGCCATTTTTTACTCATATGAAGTGGTTGACCCCTCATTTTGAAGGTAATTTTAATACCTTTCAAGACAAATCAAAATTTGCCAAAACAAATAAAGTTTAAAATTTTGTGAATGTCCCTAACCCTGAAATTAACATGACATATTTCGTGTTTTTAATTAACATGCAATTTTGCTGATCAAACCCTTTGCTGATACTAAATACCAAACTATCCATTCCATGGGTGTTTGGTACAAAAAAAAGGGTCACAAAAGCTTGAATGGGACGATAGACAAGTTCAAGTTAGCTGACTAGCATGAAACTCAAGACTGACAACGTCAGTTTTTGAAGGAGTATCCTTTACTATTTTAAAGCTTTTTCCCTTAGGGAATTGAGCACACCCCAACCCCATACCCATTTCCCTCCTTAAGAAGATGAGCGCCATATGAAAATAAGCGATTGCTACAAATTTTCATCATTTAACCTTTTCCAATGTAGTATAATAAATAAGGTATACACAAATGGCAATTTGCCATTTGAACTTGCATGTGAGTCACACCACTCAATTGTTCTAAGAATAATTTTTGTTCAAAGGAAATAGTCAATTCAACATTCAGTTACCCTAGGTATTAATGCCACTATTAATTTCACAAATTATTATTATTGGTTCAGTGAAATTTCAATGCTATTGAATATTGCTCGTTTTCCAGTACTCACCTAAACCATTGGATATTGGTATGTGGCATTGATTCCAAGATGTAATCCCAACGTGATGCCCAGCGATTCTCTATGTCTTTCTGTACACACACAAAAAAAAAGAGAGAAAGAAATGAGAGACGAAATTTTTAAAAAAATGAGAGAGGAAAGAGAAGCCAACCTCATCTATTTCGTCAACTCTACTGAATGCTGTGTACCCATACTTCATTATTTTAAAGGAGCATAGTCCGATTTTTTAAATTTTTCATTTTGGTTTCATATAAAAGATAACAACTCATGAGGTCTAAATTTCAAATTTCAATTAAATCATCCCAACCATTTTGATTTTATGTCATTATGTGTTTCATAGCTTTCTGTATAAATTATTAATTATGGTTAGCATAATTGAACACATTTTTACCCACTTCTCCAAAACTAAAGATGCTTCAAGTTCCAACGACAGCAGCAAATTTCACATGGAATATCAGACAAATGCGATTAATATTTTGGTACCTAAAAAGTTGGAAGTAATCAGACCATGCTCCTTTAAAGGAGCCCTGTCCGATTGGGTCAACATTTTTTCAAACTTTTTGAGATTTTGGTACCAAAATATTCCTCATATTTTTCTCATTACCCATGTGAAATTTTACAGCTGAAACATGTCGCGTTTCGGAGATATAAGAGAAAATGTGTTAAAATTATTAATATTATGGTAACTACTAACCATAACATTATTTACACAGTAAAGAATAGGCTGATGGAAAATACAAAATTGCTCATAAAATCAAAACGGTTGTTCTGATTTGACTCAAATTTGAAATTGAAACATCTTAAGTGGTGATCTTTCATATGACAGCAAAAACTAACATTTTAAAAATCGGACCATGTACCTCTCACATAAGATTCTTTTCTAAGGCATGTAGAATTTCTACTTAAATAATCTTACATTATCGTTAGATATAAACTTTCCATAAATGTAACCATCTATCACAAACCCTCAGTAACGTCAATATTTTTCCTTTTTGAGTTACAGTACAAAATACACACGAAAATTAAAATTTTTGCTTACTGGAGTTCAAAAAAACTTCTATATTGCACATGTTAGGATAGGCAAAAAGTACACCAGTGAGTTATTTCAATTTTCAAGGAAATGATTTCAGCTTGTTTGATAAACTACTTGTGGCACCAATCTCTATCAAACTCAATCACAGCCTTTGCAAAAAATAAAACAAATAAATAAAAATTGATCTTTTCTTTTCTCTCGTATTCTAATGCAATATTTCTGGCTGATAATTTTTGAAAATGCACTTCTTTAAGTGAAAACAATGAGATCGGTCCCATGCTTTCCAGGTTTTGTGGGATGGAAAAAACTTATGTCCCTAAAATCACACCTGATTTAGGAAAATGGCCTTTCAAAATTTTCATTAAAATGTAACAATTAAAATTGGTTATTCGGCCACCATTATGAAACAATTTCTTTATATAAATAAATTGTAATTATGAAATTCGGGTGGGAACATGTGTTTTTGGTGGTTCATGAAACCTTTCCACCATCCATTTATACAATTAACATATAGACTTTTCTCCTGAAAATCTAACCTCCAAACATACAGTTAGAATTAAGAATCAATATGTTCACCCAATGATCAATTATTGCCAGTTTGTACTATAAATATTTTAACGTATGACTATGAACTAAAAAGTCAACAGACTGTATACATTACATATTAACGCATCAGATAATGCCACGTTTGTTCATTAATGACCAGTTTGCACAGTTCAACAGGTGTCCCTGCTATTAGCAGTCGCCGTGACAACCAGAATTGTACTGAAACACATGTCACACACGGTATAGTATCATTTTTTCATAATTACATTTCTTAATGAAAAAAACCCAACAATCTTCCACTTCATAACAGCATTAGCCTGTAAGCCAAATTAAATTGTACAGAGGTAGAGGTCTGATTATCAAATTTCAAATATTTTTTCTCGATATAAATGAAAGATCTTCACCCATACATTGCAATTCTGAAGTTTGGTTCACATAGCTTGAGTCGATTTGGTTTTATCAGGGATGCCACTTAGGTAGGGGGAAAAAAAGGAAATTAGTCTCGATCGGATACCAATTTCGAGCGCGAGAGAGAAAAGCTTCCCCTTGGAGAAGATTTTGGATATTTTAGTTGCTAAAATCTCTATTTTCATGCACATTTTGACCTTTTGAACCATTTTATGCACTTTAATCAAAAAAACTTGAATTTTCTCAATTTTGATTTTTTTCTAAAAAATAGGAAAAATGCTCCAAAATGACCAAAAAGTAGGAATTCCCACAAAAGTAGGAAAATTGGCATCCCTGTTTTGTGAGCAAAATTGTGTCTGAATGTAGCCATGTGCAAAAAACTAAACAATATTAAATTATTAATAATTACTGTTATAAACTAAATTTTCATTATCTCTCTTTAAAGACAGTTCCTACCGAAATAATTTGGTTATTTTTTCTCAGTTTAAATATGGTCTAAACTTTGAAAATTAAGCAATAAAAAATAAGGGGCGTCAACTATTTAAGGTTACTATAACGTCATATGTTATGACGTTACTTTCTTGTTAAATTGTCAATAACTTGTAAACACTAGCCTTTGGAAACATGATGCAATTGACTTTTTCATCCATTTAGCGTTATATAACCAAATTTTGCCATGTCAAACGATGAACAATGTTTTTAGGATCTTACCCCATGTGATTAAATCTTCAGATATTTTTTAAAAAGATTGGTGACCCCATATTTGCTCTAAAATTGATTTATCATCAACTTGACCCTTATTATTACCAAGTCAAAAATGAGAAAATTCTGTCAATAGAAAATATTTGAAAAATCAACATTTTTTTGTGTAGGAAAGCACACATAAAAATTGTTCCACTGAAGGTCCGTTGGTTCTGGAGTACTCGTTCTCTGTTCATGTTTTTTTTTTATTTAAAGTTTTTTGGCACTTACCAGGATTACAAAAGTATATCATAACTAATGCGGGTGTTGCATTTTGACTATAGGATGTAAAACTTACACACATGCCTGACCAACAACTGGTTTTGTATCACTGCCATCCGTTGGTGAAAATTATCACGGCAAGTGTTATTAAGTAAATATAATAAATTGTTTAAAATTTGCAAGGGATTTGAGGAAAAATATGGGGGGCACTATCAAAATCCATACTTGCCAACATTGCAAAAACAAAAATACTGACAGTTTAGCGCGCGCGACGCGTAACGCGCAATACATGGCACGTAGCGCACGGCGCAGTTGTGGCCCCTAACTGGAGTAAAATAAGATAATAAGAAAAATCATATTAAT
>JXSR01S016423.1:24907-35790 GCA_000969725.1 Ophiothrix spiculata | reverse complement strand
AATTTCTAAATTAGAACAAGATTATGACAAGTTACAAAATTATGAAATTTTTATAAATTTCCATAGATTTTGAAAAAGCATTTGATAAGCTTGAATGGGATTTTATATTCAAAGTTTTGAAACATTTTTTGTATTAAAAAAGGTTTATGTAAATGGATCAAACTATTCTATACAGATATGGAACATTGTATCATTAATAATGGTTTTACATCCATATATTTCAAAATTACAGGGGAGTTAGACAGGGCGATCCTTTAAGCCCTTATTTATTCATTATGGCTGCTGAAATATTAAGTAATGCAGTAAGGAATGAAGGAAATATTAAAGGTTTTAAGAATAATGGGGTTGAGACCAAAATCAGTCAGTATGCTGATGATACTCTTTTTTTTTCCTGGATGGGTAAAAAAAATCCTTATTAAAAACTATAGATATTTTAGATAAGTAAGTATGTTCCGTATTATGTATCAATTATGATAGGTCTGAAGTGATAAAATTGGGCAATCTGAAAATTGTAAACAATTTTTAAATTCCAACTAAGTTAAAATGGAATGCAAGTAATTCTAAGTCGTTGGGTGTTACGTTTGGTTTTTTAACAGAAATGGTGCATATCAATTACAATGATGAGCTGAAACAAATCCAAAACTGTTTAAAGGTTTGGTCTATGCGGAATATTTCTATCCAAGGCAGAATCTTATGGGTCAAAGCTTTAGCGATACCTAAATTGACATAATGTGTCTACCGTACTTCCTAATCCAAGAAAAGATTTTATTAAAAATGTTGAGAAAGAGTTTTTTCAGTTTTAATTGGAAGAAACCAGATAAGATAAAATAACAATATTGTATAATGATTATGAAAATGGTGGTTCAAAAAGGACTGGTTATGAATCATTTTGCTATGCTCTAAAAATTTCATGGATAAAGAGGTTCGAAAATGTTAATAATACTGGTTTTTGGAAGGAAAATACATTTGAGTTAGAACGATTCGGAAGAAACCATATTTGGCAATCGACAAATTTTGATCAGAAATGGATAAAGCACCATAATCTAGCTGTGTTTTTCAGAAATATTTTGGAATCATGGTACCATTTTTGGAAATGTGCCAGTTTTTAGGGATAGATTAAATATTGCTGTCAACGGACAAGCAATCTCATTTGCTACTCGTTTTACAATCAAATTTTTAAAACCATCATGCCCTTCACTCATGTTTGTGTCAAATTTCCAAATAATCTTTATAATTTCATCTTCTACAATCGGTTTAAGAAAAATGCTCCGATTTTGAGGTGATTTGATATAATCATAGTAATTCTTGCCGGTATTCTGAATTTTTGATGCTAAATCTGGTCCCACATTCACAAAAATATCATTAAATTCATTAGATATGACCATCGGATCTGTGATGAAACTTCCAGAGTCATTCCTTTTGAATTGGTCGGATGTACGTTGTTTTTGGGTACGACCAATTACATTGTTGATTGTTTTCCAAGTTTGACGCATATTATTTTTGGAGCGCTCAAATTTCTTTAAATAGTAAGATCGCTTTGATTTCCTGATAAGACCATTTAATCTGTTTCTAAATGTGTTGAATTTTTCATTGGGACAGTTTATGTAATCTTTAAATAATTTGGTTTTATGATTGATACTTTTAAGTAGGCCCTTCGTTATCCATGGAAATTTAGGGTCCGTTTTACGATTACTTTTACATTTTTTAAGAGGTATACATTTATCATATAACTCTCCAAATTTTTCTGCGAATGTATTATAGTCCTGGTTTGCATCAACATTATCAAGGACCTCGTTCCAATTTATATTGGCTAGACATTGTTTAAAACGAGATATATTATCATCACTATGGCACTGTTTGTAGGAACTCGCATTTGTTTGAACAGGCAGGGTATGTAAATTCAAATTGCTAACCAATGACGTTGGAAAATGGTCACTAATGTCGGTTACAAAAATTGTTGAGCTTTGTACACTTTCGCAATTAGTTAAAATGTTATCAATAAGTGTAGCTGAAGTTTCAGTTATTCGAGTTGGTTTATATATAGTAGGAACAAGTGAATAAGAATATATAAAATCTATATAATCATGAATAGACCTGTCAGTATCATCCTTATGTAGATCAAAGTTGAAGTCGCCTAAAACATAACTAATTTATTTTCGGAGTTGATTTTGCTATATATTTTTTCAACATCTAGAGTAAAGTCATCTATAGATGTATGAGCTCTATACACTACTCCAACTAAAATATTCTTTGCATTTTTTCTAACAATTTCGATAAAACATGATTCGAAATTCGAGTTTGCAATACAGAGATCTTTCCTTAATTTATACTTTACTTTATCAGTTATATAAATGCATACCCCACCCTTTTCACGACCAACTCTATTAACATATTCCATTTTGTAACCAGGAATATTGTAGTATTCATGCGGTTTATCTTTAAAATGCGTTTCTGTAAGTCCGATGACAGCATATTCATGATTTGCTAGTTTTAAACATTCTTTCAGTTTGTCAAAATTCTTAGCTATACTTCTTACATTAACATTTAAACAAGTAAATGTATTGTTTCTCAAAGGTAAAAGAGACTTAAATCGATCAGGTGTTATATAAGAACATTTATGATACTGATAATCATCATTTATTTCATGTTTTTCAATACTTTCATATCGGAGTGGATCAAAGCACTTATCTTTGAATTTCTCATTTAAATCTGAGTCAGAAATAGTGTATTGATTAATTATGGATTCATATTCATTTACAATATCACAATCATCTAAGTTTTCATAATCATATTTAGTACACTTCTCACAAGTCCAATTGTTAGACTTCAATTCTTCTGGTTTTATCTTAGTACATTTTTTATGAACATACATTTTACATTTCAGACATGCTATATTCTTATGACATTGCTTAATTGTTTTGGAGCAAGCAACACAGACATCTTGATTTGGAACATACATTGAAATAATATAACTTACGACAAACACAAATATAAAAAATTACAAAAAATAATTATAGCAATGATTGCAAGAGCCTTAAAACAAAATGAAATCAACCACGAAGACGCAGTAGACACAGAAACACACCAGACGAACGCCAAGCTGTAAGTATTGCATATATTTTGTGTGGGCACAAATTTCATGTAAGATATTAAATACACTATATCATAAAGGAACACGTTATGAAAATTAAGTTATAAGGTTTTTTTTTCATAATTTCAATATAGATCTGCTTATCGAGTTGAACATGGTCAGGGTCTGTAATAAAAAGTTAATGACTAGGCCAATAGACACTGATTGCAATTTAATGGATTTGTCAAGTAGTCATTCGTCTCATAATTCCAAGACTATTGTACATCTTCCGGCAAACGTTATAATTACATGATCATCCCATTTCAAATTTTCATTGATTGTAATACCAAGATATTTAAAACACTTTACCTTGTCAACAGTTATGTTATCTATTACTACAATTCACATTACTGATTTTACTTGTTTTTATTGGAGTTCCAAGAAGCATTACTTTAGTTTTGCTGACATTTGCTTTCATATTATTATCTTTAAGCCATTTACTGAGTGATATTTGGTCTTCGTTTAGATATTTTTCAATTATATTTACATCTTCATGACAAAAATAAATATCATCAGCATACATATCGACGGTAGAATTTAAAATATTAAAAGACATATCATTTATGAATAAAAGAAACAATTTTCAGAGCCTATTCTGCACTTGTTTATGCAAATCAGAGTCTTTGGAACAATTCTCACATTAAAATAGGGGGAACGAAGTACACACAATGGTATTTAAAAGGTGTCAACATAGTTACAGATTTGATTACATAAGATGGTTTTCTTTCATCTCGGGATTTTAAGAGAAAGTATGATATAAAATGCAATATTTTATATTTTTATGGATTGATTAGAGCAATTCCCGTCAAATGCATAAGGATTGTTTTAGAAAATAAACAGTGTTTTGAAAGACATTACAAATTATTTCAGGCTAAACGAATTGTTAAAGCCGTGTATAGTGTTATAATAAGTAAAAGTGTGAATGTCCAGAAAATACGATCATATAAAGTGGAAAAAATGATATTGAATTTGAAATTAATGATGATGTGTGGCCTCAGTTGTTTACAATTGCTTTAAAAAGTGCCTTGGATATTCCAACAAGATCTTTCCAATTTTTATTTCTTCACAGGCGGATACCAACAAATAAATTTGTTCATAGAATTGGTTTGATTGATTCATCATTTTGCACATTTTGTAAAGATACCGTTGAAAGTTTAGTATATTTATTTTATGAATGCGAATATACTGTGTGTTTTTGGACACAAGTGGAGAATTTTCTGAAGTCTATCTATGAAACTGAACTTAGATCGACAAAATTTGCTATTTTGTTTGGATATAATATTTTTGATCCTGATCCTTTTATTAATTATATTATATATTACTAGGTAAACATTTTTATAAAAGAAGGTACACCAACACAAAGCCAAACTTTCAAGTTTGTACAATTGTAGTTCATTGTGTGATGTAGAAATTTGTATTGCCATTGGGAAAGGAAAATCATAATACAAAAATTGGTTTTATATACAATTTATTTCATAACAATTTATACTATTATACTATACTATGTACTTGTAACAATTATCATGTATGTTTTTCATGTTATGATATACAAATATTAACTGCTTATGAGTGTGATGGTAAAAATATACCATCCCAAATTGAAAGATTGATTGTTCCATTTCACGAGCCAATAGGCGAGTGAAATGGAACAATCAATCTTTCAATGAGGGATGGTATATTTTTACCATCACACGAATATAAGCAGTTAATATTTGTTTTATATAACTCATCTATAGATTCTAGTCATTTGAACAACTTTATACCCAAAGTAATAGATACGTCCCTACATACACTGTAGTTTTGATATACTATCAAACGGATGACAGTGATAGTAAAGACTATCAAACGGATGATAGTGATAGTAAAAATGACAAAAGGCCAGGTGTTACAATCTTACAAATTAAATGACAAGAATCTATGGATGAGTTATATAACAAACAATAATACATGTATAAACGAATTGCAGGGTACCAATTGCGTCAGTAAACAACTTTGGCCCTGCACTCTTGATGTAAATTTACATCGTCCGAAGAATTGTGACGCTGACTTTAATTTTGAATCATTTCCCGTGTTTCTATTTTCCAGCACATGGAAATATCACCGTGAGCAATATACGTCAGTTTTGCGGTGCATTTATTTTCACGCTAGACAAATGAAGTGCAAAATTAACCACTTTTGCAGTATTCAAAATCTTCATTTTCCAATAAAGTTTCTGTCAAGACTGTTTTTTCATGTCGACATGTCGCAATAATTTGTTGTCGACGTCGACATAAAGTTGATATCAAAGAGGGTTTTTTTGCGGGAAAATGAAATTGTTTTGATAAGCTTAATAACCTGTTTTAGACATAGAATTACTATTAATCTAGTATTGTGCTAGTTCTTTCTGCGTACACAATGTGGATGATATGAAATTGATAGGCTTAGGCCTACTTTGTTACAGATTAATAATAACTCTACGTCTAAAACGGGTTATTAAGTTATTAAGCTTATCCGAACAATTTCGTTTTTCCCGCAAAAAACAACTCTTTGATATCAACTTTATGTTGACACAAATGTCAACGTCGACAACAAATATTGCGACATGAAAAAACAGTCTCGACAGAAACCTTAGCTCTCACCCTATGACCACTCTTTTCACCGTGGCACCCAACCACCCCAACTATTTTTTTAAAATCTGACCTTATAACCCTCTTTTTATTAGCCTTATTTTATTCAAAAATGGAAACTCAATGACCACGTCTTATTATTCTTAACAATGAATATTAAATGACCCAGTTTTATCACCCTCTACGACCCAATATTTTTCACCAAATTGGCTGTCACCTATTGCCCCTAAATTTTCAATCCAGTAGGAGCAGAAACGTCACTTTCATATAGGAGCGCTCCCCCTATTGTCCAATTGAAGACACACTATGTGAAAATAAAACACTTCTCTCACAACAGCTATAAATGCACCAAATTTGTTTGGCTAAATATTGCACTTTAATAGTATCAACCTTAGTAGCATTTTAATCACAATAAATTATGATATACTTTCACAAAATCAAGAGACTTTAGGATACTACATGTTTTCATCATTAGTTAATTCTTAATTTCTAAATTGGTACGTTAACCATCATCATATAACCAATTCATCCATCGCATCTCTGCACTCTCTGAAAAGGTAGACCACGGTTTGTGAACTTGCTCCAATTTGACCAATTTTGACAAAGTTTAAGCGGAGCTTGCATCAAAATCAAAAGGTGGGGCTGAAAAATAGCTAAATGAAGCAAAAAGCACATTTTCACTGATGTGCAGAAACAAATTGCACAAATTTCTCCTGCTCCTGTACAAACGGTAAGTCATACAGCCCTAGCAGGGACAATGACCACAGGGCAAACTCATAACATTTTAAAATCATTTTAAATCAAAATCACCTGTAGCACAATGTGCATTCCATGTCCGCACATAAAACTTGACATGAAATAGTTTTAAACCATTTATTACCACTTAACTTAGGATTTTAAAGCCAATCGTTTGGTAGAAGAAGCCATGTAATTTCAATTTGGTCAAAATTGATTTTTGATTTTAAAATGTTTTATAAATTTGACAAAAGGTTATCTGGTTACAACATCAAGTTATAATGGTGAGTGTAGAATTTGATCATACTTTTTACAAGTTTAATCAGTTTTACCTCTACTAGCTAGATGAATGACATAATCATCATCATCGCAGGTGATCGCAAATTTTCTCCAATCACTTCGTTTTAGAGCGAAGTCAGCTATAGCCTTTGGACGCTAAGTAAATAATAGGCTGATTCATATCAAACGAAAACCCGCATGGTTGGCCAAAGACATCATGTTGTTCCTATCGAATCTTCTTACATTCATAATAAGTTAGTTGAACAGCTTTGAACAATATACTTGAATAGATTAGAAACAAAAAGTCCTTGGTGCAGGGTAGCCACGTACTAAGTCGGGTACATATGTGACCCATCATATCGAAAGGTACCTTAAGGGTCCCAAAATGAAAACTGATTTTTGGTCTCATCTGAAAGATTATATTTTAAGCTTTGGTTATTGGATGTTGGATTGCTAAGTTACACCCAAATTGGTAAAAGGCATCGGGCTAATTCAGAAAATTTTCTGTACTGGTCAAACTTGAATGAAGAAAGAATATTTTTTAAAAAAATTTGTCTTGTCTTTAGAATGTGGGAACATGATTAATATGATAAAATACACTTCAAAGGTAACATTTTTTAATGAAATTAGAAATTCGACCTTGGACGTGATTTTTGACTATGCTCAGCTTCAATGGCCCGTATCTCGTAATTTTCTATGCCGACCTTACGGTACCTTTCGATATGACGGGTCGCATATCATAGGTTGCACCACATACATGATACCTCTCTAGATGTCATTTTTGACTTTTTTGCGGAAATTGGCAAGGATTAATATATCACGAGTTCTTTATATTCACCCATATAGACCTATAAGCCTAATCAACAAGATATAGCTAATTAATTTTGGTCTATATATAAAATAAATTAAGTACATTTAAAAAGCAAATAATAAAGCTCATCACATAACGGTCTATATAAGCTTCTATATCAACACATATCACATACTAATTATATATAACTTTACATAATATAAGATACAGTTGAAACCATCCAAGGTAAAGTGTTCAACCAAAAAAGGGAGCATAAGATATTTAAGACTAAAGATGTGCTAAGTTCAAATAACTTAAAGGTGCAATTAATTAGGGAGGACGGGTTGGCGTAGCGTTTCTGACCTCGCCTTTCACCGCTGCGGCCCGGGTTCGATTCCCGGTCGGACCTAGGTTGTACGTGAATTTGGTTGTCGATCCATACCCGTCTTGCAGGTTTCCTCCTGCATCTAAAATCGAAAATTCTTTCCATTATTCTGTCTATCACACCACGGAGGCGTCCCTTGAATTTAATGCATATGCACTATTGGGATTAGTCTGGCTGTCAGCCGAATGTTATAAATAAATAAAACCTCATGAGTTTGATGTGATGAAAACCTCGCCTCTTTTCTAGCTAATTAAGAAGTGGATAACAATATTAATGTATGCTGAAAATTTCACTTGTTTCTGACCATTCCTTTTTCAAGTTGCAAGCTTTTCAGCATTCTAAAAATCCAAAAGCTATTGTGTTGTAATTACTGTCGGGGCCCTTAAAGTAATTAGAAAATGAGAACTCACTTTCCCCCAAAGTGCAAGCACATTTGAATGAATGGTTTGGGGAGTGTAACTTACCAATCAAGGATTTTTATCAGCTAAAAAAATTCAGTTTGATAGAGGTGACCTTGAGAATGAAGAGAGGATCATGAATTGCCCCTTTAATGTATAACTTTACATATAAATTTCCTATACTATCACACAGATAACATAAAAATAAATGTTTTCAAAAACATCAAAATAAATAAAATTTTGGTAAATGTTGATAATTGAAATGTTTTATTTATAATTCAAAAAAAAAAAATATGTGTCCCGTCATATCGAAAGTTTTAATCAAATTAAATTATGATATACTTTCACAAAATCAAGAGACTTTAGGATACTACATGTTTTCATCATTAGTTAATTCTTAATCTTTGAAGTGTATTCTATCATATTAATCAGGTTCCAACATCCAAAACATAAGACAAAAACCAAGATAAAAGTCCTTTCTCCATTCACGTTTAACCAGTACAGAAACTTTAAACTTGGTTTTCTCAGAACTTTAGTTTTCGGAATCAGCCCGATACCTTTTACCAATTTGGATGTAACTTTGTAATCGAACATCCAATAACCAAAAGCAAGGTGTCATTTTAAAGATTAAAATATAATCTTTTAGATGAGACCAAAAAATCAATTTTAATTTTGCCGACCTTAAGGTACCTTTCGATATGACGGGTCACATATGTGACTATTTCTAACAATGAAATGGATCTGGAATTCAGTTTCATCGTAAAGAATTTCAAATGTGATTTTCTCTCAAATGCATGTTTCGCCAATTGGATCGGTTAGTGATGCAACCCGGGATATAAGTGTCTTATCTCCTATAAGAGAAAAAGTAGAATTTCGAATTCTTAGTCACTGAGTGTAATTTTACTATACTGAGAAATTTTGGCTATCTATCATGAGAAAATTATGACAGTGCGTTCAGCGTCAAATGCAGTGAAACCATGTGTTGAAAATCACGGCGCGATGTAAACATACGCATACATCTGACTGGGTTTTGAATATTTCATGCTTAGACATGTTCTTTTTTCATCATTTTTTATACATTTTTAGAGATAAATTTTAATCATTCTTGGTTTACAAATCACTCAAATTTGACACTACGAATGAGAATAAAAGATGCAATTTATTTTTTTGCCCGTCATCTATCGTCTCATAATGGATGAGCGTTATGTTACATTATCGTATTGGAACCATGTGGGCACCTATTACTCATAATGATGTACACCAATCCAATATGAGATGATATAAGACAGCAAGCAAAACAATAAATTTCATCAAATATTCTCATTGTAGCCCTGCATTACAACACATACCAGACTGGTGGACAGTACTGTGGCAGCAATGCTTCTTATCTCTTCCGGTATATTTGTCCAAGTAAATCAATTAACAATCTAGTATAAAAATATGAAACTCTATATACAGGAAATTATTGGTATTATACCACACCAAACAGGACAATCACAGCACAGTTCACACTATATGGTTAACATGTAGTCTATAGTACTAGATAACTTTAATTTGCAAAGGGGTGAACGAGTGGACCAAAGCAATTTTTGATCCTTTTCAAAGTTTCAGCTCTGAGGGAGTTTAGTGCATTTAAGCAATTGTATAAAAAGTTTTCACTCCTGGCTTTGTTTAACATTAGTTATCTACTGTAGCCAAAGAAACTGGACCTTAGTCCAAATTTGTATGCAATGTTATTCCTTACAACACTAGTGAATAAATGGTTATATTAGCTCAGGTTTAATGAAATTGTCTTATTTTCGACTGATATCTATTCATATTAATTAGCCCCCAAAAAAGGTGTTAGATCATAGTGCAGAATAGCTAAATATGATCAATTAATCGTTACTAATTACACTTCAGTGCATAATTGACCTTCTGAAAAAATGATAAAGTTAAAAGAAATCAACATTTACATTTGCAACTTTCTGCTCATTTCTTAGGATCACATGTAAATAACCTCTAGCAATTACTACTGTAAAGTAACATTAATGCAACAGAAACACATTATACCAATATTGACTGCTTTGAGGGGCATGGTTTAAATTATTTTCCCTCGGTGATCTCAAAACCATGGATATGCCCGAAGCGAAGCTGAGGGCATACTCATGGTTTTGAGATCACCAAGGGAAATAATTTTAACCATACCCCGAAAAAAAAGCAGTCAATATTTGTTTTATATATACCGAATATATAGATTTTTGTCCTCTGGTTTGTTAAAAGAACAATTTTAACACTGAAAGCGCCTGATGATAATTTACGATATTTGTTTCTCCTTTCATTGCTGACCGCGTCATATTGTGCGCACACGATAACTAGCTTACGCACTGTGCAGCTCGTGTTTGACCATGAATGCTTAAAGTCGGGCGCGTGAAGGTCGAGTTACAAGACGCAAAATACATTGAGCGGGCCTAGTGAAACATATGCCACGGGCATAGTAAATGTATAGGGCCTAGTTAAATCCAGGCCCTCACTTTTAAACAATCAGAGGACAGGAATTAATATATGAGGTATATAAATA
>JXSR01S016423.1:0-20211 GCA_000969725.1 Ophiothrix spiculata | reverse complement strand
TAGCCATCGCATTGTGGATAGAGAGGATGGTGTGCATTCATTATATTTGATTATTTATGTGTAATTAATTTAAAGATAAATGGAGTCTGGGACTTGACAGGCTTTATGCTTATTTCCCAGACCTCCTCCACAATGTTATTTTTTCAGTTTACAATGTTATGTACTATTTTTGATATATTGTTACTGTAACTTTGCATATGTGGAAGAAATAAATTATGATTAGATTATGATTAGATTAGCAGTGGCGTAGCCAGGCCTTTCTCCAAGGGTGGGCAATTAAACCACCCAAGATTTCTCCAATGAATTTTATCGAGCGACTTTACAAGGGTTCCAAGGCGCCGACTAGGCCGAGTTTTTCAAGAAAAACGCCAAATATTGTGCTTTATGAAGATTTCAACCTAATTTTTAGCGATTTTCAGCTCTAATTGTCGTAATTTTATGGGGAAAAGGGCAGTTCCTGCCCTCTTTATTTTCTCCCAGGTCTTCAAAATTTTTCAAAAAAAATTCCAAGGTGGGCAAATTTGCCCACCTTTCCCACCCCTGGCTATGCCACTGGTATAAAGTACATGTTTATTGTTAATTTGATGCCCGATGATGATCCCGTATGATCCCATAATGTGTTCTGCCTATATCAGACTATTGAAGAAATTGTTAGCAAATACAGAAAGGCATAATTCCTGCTCGCAGACAAAATGATGATAAAAATTGCTTATGAATGAATGAGCTCGGACACATGTTCATGCGATCTGAGATTTCTGAATGGATTTTGAAAATGTCAATTGACACATGGACTGTATATAGGAAGCATGTATTATATATAGAGCACATCCAATAAATGCAAAGATATGAACACCAGACCTCACCTCCAGACACACGAATTTGATATTATATCACTGACACTTCTTGTAGGGCCACTCCTATAGTCTGGGCAGTCATTTTGAAATAACCACTAGTAATAACATTCAAGATTTATCTATGTACAACAATACTGTGTAGCGGGAAATTTTCGCGGGGGTTTAATTTTTTTGCGCTTTTCGCGGTTTATCAGCCAACCGTGAATTTTGAACCCCGTGAAAATAATGCTTTTACATTGACCTAAATGTGTATAAACTTGAAAACGTGAATTTAAAACCCACTAATATAGCCAGAACTGGTTAAATCGTGAAAAATAACCCGCGAAAATATTCCGCTATACAGTATATGATTAAGACAATTATTTTACAGGCCTATTAATGATTAACATAACCCTCCTGCATACTCATCTTCCTCCTCAACTTGTTGTACTCCTCCGCTTCCTCCAACTCCACCGGGCACCTTCAGAGTTCTTGCTAGCTTCACGTACTGTAGAATTTAAAATATAAACATCACATTTTATGTTGTGTTTCAAGGGGTCACTTCAAAACTTTGAACAATAGCAACTGTCCAGAACAGCTAGTTCCGGGCGGTCAACCGCCGGTTGAGATTTGAAGCGGCCCCTAAGTAACATGGTCATGTTATTGAAAATTGTGATGCAATCTGTGAAAGCATGCCAAATGGCGCACCATACACACTACTATTCTGACTTTGTCCGCATAACATTATGTGGACCATCAAGGGTTTAGCCAGAGAGCCGTCCAACCGTCATTTGGACGGCTGATCACAAAAATGGACGCCCTGTAAAATGCAAAGGCCGTCAAACTGAATATTAAAGAAAGATCTAAGACCCCAATGGAAATAAGCTTCATTAGAGGCTTTCTTGGGTTATCCTTGGCTATCAGCCTAAAAGAACTCTTTCTTTCTTCCAAAAATGTGTTTCACAAAAAATTCAATGTTTAATGTTAGAATTCATCTTCAATAATCATTGATCATCATCACAAAATCTGATAAATTAATGTACCGCTATGTTTGTATAACTTAATCATCGTCTTCTTTGTCAAGTATGAATATTAATCATGCTGATGTCACGATGTGTTGATTGAAGCCCGGCCGCAAATTTGGACGCCCTATACTTTCAAATCCTGGCTAAACCTTTGTGGACCATGATACAAGTAATGCCCTGCAATGTGCTACTTTTGTTGTATAGCAGTTAAGTATCAATATTGATGCTCGACCTCAACATAAGAAGCATGTTGCAGATTGGGTCTCATGTTAAGGGCCCTGTCAACCCTTCGTTTTCTGAAATATTTTATGCTCTGTAACTCAGCAACGGATGATCCAAGTAAAAGTATATGTTTCTAGAAGCGAATTTGCATACTGAACATGATGGTGAGGTCATTTCTAGGTCCAAAAATCAAGTTTTTTGGCCCAAAATTTTACGGGAAAGCTAACTAAATGTTGCTATGTTGAAATTTCGAAACATTTTACTTTTTAGAATCTAGAAAGCAAAAGCTAGGAACGCTTTTTTCAAATTTTTGATTTTTTTGAATTGGTCCAAAAAGTCTCAAAAATCCCACTTCTGACACAAATTTTGGTGTCAGCAGTGGGATTTTGACCTATTTTTAGCAATATTTCAAAAATGAAGAAAAAAATTAAAAATTTGAAAAAAGCGTTCCTAGATATTGCTTTCTAGATTCTAAAAAGTAAAGCAGTTCAAAATTTTACCAAAGCAAAGTGTAGTTAGCTTTCCCGTAAATTTTGGGGCCCAAAACACGATTTTTGGACCATTTTTGGACCTTAGGGCCAAAATTTCACATTTTTGTCCAAAAATGACTTGACCAGCGTCTTTAGTATGCAAATTCACATATAGAAATATTTTATATGGATTTAATTATTCGTTGCTGAGTTACAGAGCAAAACCACTTTCTGAAAATGGAGGGTTGACAGGGCCCTTAAATGGTATACAAATATTAACTGACTATGAGTGTGATACTGTTGCTGCATCACACTGACGGCCTTTAATGTAATATGCTTCAAGATATATGAATAACAAGCAAAGAAACTTTGCATACAAAAAAAGAGGGATTATTTTTGTTTTTTTTCATTTTGACACCACACATACAAATCCAAGAAATTATAAAGGGAATATGTACTTGATGCAGGCCATCTTAATGTTGCTCATGGAGCAGAGTTAATGTACCTCCCGATACACTTGGACTCTGGCCAAAATCCAGGCAAATAGCGAAAATCTGCACTTGACTATATGCAGAGCTTCTTTTTTGTTTTCACACACAAACTGTGTCTGTGTTTCAAGTAGCACCTATTAGGATTTGCTCTGATCAAAGTACGCTAATTTTCCTGCTTATCTGTTTCAAAGACTCTCGAAGTGTGGCACGCAGAGCCGTAAAATGCTGGAGGTACAATAACTAACCTTCCATGAACGAAAAATTAAAGATTGACACCATCCTATAGGATTTGGGCGGTCAAATCAAAATGGCTGTAAAGTCAGATTCCCCTATAAGTTGCATGGTCCAAATTTACAAAAATCTAAATATCGTCAGAATGCGATTTTCATACAAATTTTGCACTGAAAATCAAAATGAAAACTTTTAACTTTACAAGAGGCTCATTATCAAGAATAATTGATAAAGAAAGAGTTCTTTAGGCTGAGCCAAGGATAACCCAAGAAAGCCTCTAGTGAAGCTTATTTCCATTGGGGTCCTAGATCTTTCTTTAATACAGTATTCAGTTTTAGTGCAGGAGGAAAACCGGAGGACCCGGAGAAAAACCTGCGGAAGCGAGCATGGACTGAAAACCAAATGCTCATACAGCGCCTGGATCAGGAATCGAACCCAGGACTCCATTGGTGCAAAGCAAGGGAAATACAGCTGCGCTAACCTGCTTCCCCGTGTGTAACGTGTGTACTTACATCGTTATCCAGATGTGTGAAGTATGGATTATATAGCACCCTGTGGACTGTATCTACGTCTTGTTGGTCAAAAGCTTCTAGTAAATCTTGCATTAACATGGAAACGTCACTATTAGCATACCCAATGTATCTGAAATGATAACAAAATTGGAAAAATGATATAATGCACAATTTTTTTTTCCAAATATATTTCACTTTTCTGACCTTGCTCAACGGTTTGGCGAAGTTGAACATGTAGGATTGGGATCACCACTGTTTGATGGGTGCATTTATAAATTTTTTGACAAAAAGGCACTGTTGCAATAAATACAGGCCTTTAAAAGTGTTTAAATTAGTTCTTGAATAAGGTGTTGAACTGTTATATTTGTTTCCATAATTTAATTTTACCGTTTATCTCAAAACAGACTAATTTTAGATCAAATACATTCATTTTTAGCCCATACTTTGAGATTTCATTATTGGTGGCGCTATTCATTTTTGAAATTAATTATATGCATATTGCATAAATTAAATATCTAAAATAAGAAATTAACATGAATAAAATTTGTTTTTGGTCTCCTTTACCTCATCTATGTTGCAAATGTCAAAACTAAGGTTCATAGGTTCTTGAAACTTGATTTATAGAAATAGCGCCACCAATAATGTACCTTTTGTTATAAATGGCTATACTTTATTAGTGATCAAACAGTGGTGGGATTTAGGCGATGCGTAAAATACATCCCTGTCAAATGTGAAGATCAGTAATGTATATCCCAAATGACTTGCTGTAATTGCTGTAAGGACATTAATGGCTGTAATATGTATATGTTAGCAATGACCTCCGATGACTCCTAGATGACCTTTGACACCAAATCTAGTGGGATCAACATTTGTGCCACTACGTTTAATGAATATTTGCAAGTGAAATGAAAATCCACGGAAAGTATGTGGATACAGGGACCATATTTATAAGTTGGTAATGACCTCAAATAACCCCAGATGACCTTTAACCTCCCATCCAATGGGGTTAAGTTTGTGCCCTGGCCCAATGATGATTATGTGAAAGTCCCATGAAAAAATGTGGATAGAGTGACCAATTATGTATGCTTGCAATGACTTTAAAAACCCCACATGACCTTTGACCCTAAATCTAGTGGGGTTATGTGTGTGCCCCTACCCAGCAATGATTATGACATGAAAGTCCTTTAAAGGAGTGCGTGTGGTCTAGTGGAACAGCGCAGGACTCCGAATCGGTAGGTCGCGAGTTCGAGCCCCGCTATGGCCAACGGGTTATGTCCTTGGGCAAGACATTTAATCCTGATTGCTTCGTCGACCCAAGTGCATTGGGGAGCTGTTAGGGGAATATTACGATCTAAGTTCCGATAGGTCTGTGATTGCGATCTACTTGAGGTGAAATGATAGTGATGATTTCCTAATAACGGCGTAATAATAATGTCAAGTGCTACGATACTTATTATTATATAAAGTAAATAGATACCATGACCAATTATGTACACGGTAACTCTTTTCACACCCCCAGCACCCTTTCATACTGCTATCCGAACTGACGGAAGGATAACCAGACGGTGCAAGCCTCATAGTCCCCTTACGAAACTTGTTTTGACGGGGACAATGAGAATGCCTTTGACTCCAATCAAATCAAAGTAGAACGAGTGAGTTCTAAATAAAATCATGACATTTAATTTTCAGGATCCTGATAAATAAAAGCGGATTATCCTTGCAAAAATTACAAAACTATAATAATTTCTGTCATGCAAACATATGGCAAATTTAGGTAAAATTAGGTAATTAAAAAAATCAATAACTTACGCCATTGCTGTCTTTGACGCTTGATCAGCTGCTACCCAATCATTGCGATGTAAGTGTACCAGAACCTGAATAGCAACAACCTGCAGGAGATAGAGAATGTAATAGACCTTTTCAAAACACGACTTTCCGGGAATTTCCGAAGCTGATTTTACACTTTCCGGCAATTGCCGACAGAAAAAGTGATTCTTCAACACAATAACCAGAATGCTAAGTTCGCAGTCTCATTAACTGGTTGTGTAAAAATTCGAACTTGTAATTAGCATTAGCACTGAAGAGTCACTTTTGGTTTGATCGCCCTGATGGGACTTGAAATCTTAAGCTTAATCAGCGCAGATCAGCCAATTTCAAATGGATATTTCACTTTTTGTGTCGGTGAGCTTATGGTACCATCAGCCAAAAGTTGTTCAGAATTAGTGTATCTAATAATGTAGGGGTCTGGTTCTATTTATTTTTCACGTTTATTGCGCTGAAATGCAAGAGAATTTTCAAAATTTTGTTGACAAAATCGTGCATAATAATAAGCTTGAACGTGATCAATGTTCCAGAGATTTCCAAATGGATTTTGAAAAGGTCTATACTAAGAACTTGGCTTATAAACATTAAAGGGTGTTTGCAAAGGGCATTGTCGAGACGGTTTTTCATGTCAACCTGTCGCAATAAATTAGTTATGATATCGACATAATGTTGACAAAACTAGAGTTTTTCAAAGTTGATTTTCCACATGGTCAAGGAATACTATTTACTGTAAGCATAAGCTTACACGTGTATTGAACCAATGCTGTACAAATTTCTGTGACGACCTTAACTCAGTTCGGCGGAACTCACAATTCGGATACGTATACGAATTTAGATACTCCGCATAAAAATTCTGATACCCGTATCTGAATTTGGATTAAAAACAGCTGAAACGGGATATCAGCTGAAATTAATATTCAGCTTTGCCGCCCACCATACCGGTATGTATAAAAGTCAATAACATTATCATCATTTGTCATCTAAATTCTAAGAAAGTATTGGCCAAATTAGTTTGCCTTCTGTGATAAGGAGCTATCAGGACATGTTTCGAAGCTGTCTGCTGGAATTGCACAGATGGAAATAACATTTCCACAAAAAAATTTATCATAGATGCAAGAAAGATGTTCTACATGTACTTGCCAGTCTGCGCTATCGATTTGTTTCCTGCGCCATGACTGGCGTGAGTTCCACGGAACTGAACTAATATTTTGTTGATAATAAATGGTTTATTAGATTTGGATGAACTTAAAGTATTATAACTAGCCATACAGAAGCAAAAACTGATTTTTTTAACAAACATTCCACTTAGGATCGATGATGTTCATCATATTTCATTCATTTATTTTACATCCATAATAATATGGGTCTATTCATTTACACATATAGGGGTGAAGTTTTTCACATAATAACAATACAAATGCACTTGCAATTGGTACCGTTCGAAACTTGACACGCTTAGTTTCTCAAAATTAAACATTTTAATTTCATTCAAACCTTGAGTAAACAAATCAATAAATAAAACAATGATTTGAGCTATTGAGTGATATATGATTTTTTTATATCTTCATTCATGATCATTTATATCGTGTTACACATGCCTAGTTCTGTTGACAAATATGATTTCATGTTGACATATTGAGATGTGCTTTATGTCGACAAAAATGTCAACATACAACATGTCGACAATACTCTTAGTGACTGGACAAAATTTAAAAATTGTAATATAAGTTTTTTGCATTTGGCATGTTAGAAAATAACAAACAATCTATTTAATATTAGCATTCGTAAAAATTATGTGTCAATAATTGAGCATTCCATCAAGGTAAATATTGCAATTTGTATGTAAACAAAAGCAAAAAAGGCCATTGTACGTGTATGTTTTGCATTTCACATCACTTATCTCAAGGCTGACGGGATGGCTAAGTGGAAGTTCTTGTTCTTCATAATGCATTATTAATTCGCGCTGAACAGTCAATGCCATTTACCCTTAAATATGTATTGTTTTATGACAACAAAACAAATCCCACAAAATACACCTAAATCTTTTGAATACATTGAATAATAATTACAATATGTGACCTACCATATCGAAACTTCGAAAGGTACCTTAAGGTAGCTATAGGCGTAGTAAATTACGAGATATTAGTCATTGAAGCTGAGCATAGTCAAAATTTCCGACCAAGCTCGAATTTCAAATTTCATCAGAAACGTTGCCTTTGAAGTGTATTCTATCATAATAATAATGTTCCAACATCATAAACATAAGAAAAACTTTGCAATCAAACATCCAATAACCAAAAGCAAGGTGTCATTTTAAAACTTAAAATATAATCTTTCAGATGAGACCAAAAATCAATTTTGATTTTGGGATGCCTAACACTAACTGCCCTAAATTAAAGCTCACTAAAGCTGGATGTCAAAAGTGGTCTAATTTTACGTGAAATTCCGACCACTTCGACCACTGTTTTGATGAGCACAACCTTCGAAGCCAGCCATTGATTTTGGTTTGCGATGCTCGAGTGCTTGATTAGAAGGCACTGTATCAATCTCCCAACAAATCTTGCGTCTAACGTTGCATTTCGTGTCAATATGGTACTAAAATGTGTTAAAAGAGTGTATTATGTTACGGTGAACCGTAACAACCGTAACAAACAAATGTTACGGCTGTGTGTACCGAGAAAGACTGTTAACACTACATATAATTACCCTATGAATTTTCCCCTCTTGTTCCAACTCCACATACATGTCCAGTTCTTTCTTCATGACTTCCAGAGCTCTGTCAAAATTGCGTAGCTTTACTAGTAGTCTGGCAGCCTTTGCTAGAGAGTCTACAGCTTGCCGTATTCTGTCATCAACCTAGACATTGAATAAATTAAAACTTACTCAGTCAATGTTACACTTACTTTTACATAATATTCATGGACAAATGTGACCCGTCATATCGAAAGGTACCTTAAGGGTCCCAAAATCAAAATGGATTTTTCTATCTCATCTGAAAGCTGAGATTTTAAGCTTTAAAATGACACCTTGCTTTTGGTAATTGGACGTTCGGTTGCAAAGTTACAATCAACTTGGCCAAAGGCATTGGGCTGATTTGGAAAACTATGGTTCTGAGAAAATCGAGTGGAGAGTACTAAGTAAAGCTTGAATGGAGAGAGGAATTTTATCTTGGTTTTTAACACATTTTTCTTATGTTTTGGATGTTGGGACCTGATTAATATAATAGAATACACTTCAAAGGTAACGTTTCTGATGAAATTAGAAATTCGACCATGGACCTGATTTTTGACTGTGCTCAGCTTCAATGGCCCGTATCAGGAATTTACTATGCCGACCTTAAGGTACCTTTCGATATGATGGGTCACAAATTGCACAGGTTTTTACGTGTCAATCATTCATAAGTTTGAAATGGCATTGAACCAAAAAGATGCATACGAATAATAAAGTTTTATTTCATTTTTAACTGATCTAAATGCTATAGAACAAATAAACTGGAACATTATATATCTTTCATGATGAAAATTTGAAAAGCAAAATCCATTGCATCATGGACATATATCAGTTAACAGTTAAATGATCAGAGACCATTTTTTCCCGAATATCAAGTATGCATGTTGAGTCTACGGAGTTGAAATTAACAAGTGCTCAAGGTTCGGGTATCTGGGTCTCATGAACAGACTTACTAATCCGTTTGGAATTTATTGAACAACAAAGATTTATTGCGCCTAACATTTTGGTAGCTTAGTTAATTATACAAAAGTATTGATGGCCTTACCAACACTACTTCTGCTGCTTCCAGGTACAAATCGACTGCTTTATTGGAATCTATTGTCTCCATTGTTCTGTAAGGTAGTAAGATAGATGATAGATTTATAAGCAATGTTGACAATTAAGTTAACCTGCCCAATTGGGCTACTTCAAATATGCTTGCCGTGGGTAAAAATTGTCCAGCGCGGGTGACTTAAAATTGGGCTAGACACCATCTGCCTGCAGCAGCTTTAATTCTTTCAATTTGGCAGTACTTTGTTTATTCACAGATATTTTGAACCTTTAATACGCTGAATTTTCAGTTTAATCATCAAATAATTGGATTAAAACTCCTAAGTGCATCAAATCAAATTAAGACATCACTTGGGAAACATCAACTTGATCAATATTGATTATTCCAAACTTACGCAAAAGCTCGTGAATGGATGGTATTGATTACTTTTATGCCTGCATGATAAGCTCTTTTAGTGACATTTCCACCTTAAAGTACCTGACATGATCATTGTTGGCCTTTCAAAAAATTGGGCTACTTTGTTAGGTTCAGCCGCTGGTAAAATTGTCATTTGCCGAGGTTTGTTGCTTAGAGTTTTTGGAAATAAAATAGATAAGTAAATATAAGTTCACAAATGTTTGATGACCACATTTCTCAAAAAGAACAAGTGGACATGTTTCTGGTTACTCACAGGTACATGAGACAGCCTATATGCACGCCAAGTTCATAATTCCTATCTTAAAGGAGAAGTCAAGACTAGAACTCAACATTTATAGCAAATTGGCTGCAATAAAAAGATAATATCCACATAAAAATCACACAAATAAAAAGATACACTGGTCAATAAATCGTCTGTAGCTAGTCACTTACTTTGCCGCTTTTTCTAAAGTAATTGCAGCGGTATCAGGAGCACCGTGTTCTCTGTACATAAATGCTGCTCTTTTAATTAAATCTATTGATTCTTCATAGCTCTTCAAATCCTGTAAGGGGAAAAGAGAAGTATGATTTTGACACTTATTATTTTCCTGGATTTTGAATCCGATTTGTAATGTGGTGTTAGTCTAGCATAAATTAAAGCCAAGTCAATGAAGTACGGTACACAACAAATCACAATATAAAATAGCAGCCTTTATTTCGATCTATATTTAACTCTTTCACTCCGGAATAAAATGTTCACCATCCGTCCTGTTTCACAAGAAAGCTGCTCTGAGCAGCTCACAGAGACCTAAATTTATGACAGCATATACCATAGTGCCCCATGGTTGTTCTCTTTGTAAATAAAATGATGGTGCTAGATAGCTCTTCGTTTCAACTGCTTGCTGGCAAATTTTGAATTTTCAACCACTTTAGGCTAGTAGTTGTTTTAGAGCTATTTGAAAACAAATGCGTAAAAGTAGAAATTCTGGCAGATCATACATGCTTTTGTGAGCCGCTTGCCAGAGTGAAAGAGTTAATGTCTCTATTCAAAGAAGAAAAAAAACACATACATTATGCAACATTTGCTCATAAATATTGCTGAATGCTCATCTTTGATGGCAAACTGGTTACAATTGTTGCACATACCATATGTGTACCGCCGCGGCAAAAGGGTCCAGTTGTCGGCTCGTACATGTTGCTCCTTGTAGCATATCTAATGTATGGTATTTGTATACATCAGATATGCTACAATGAGCAACATGTAGGAGACATCAACTGGACCCTTTTGCCGCGGCGGTACACATATTGTTCCTATCAATTGTCCATGCTCTATTAAATGCCCACCCCAAAAAAAATGTCAAAGTGAAGTGTTAAAAAACATTCAAATTTTCGATAAGAAAACAATTTTGAAGCATTTTCGTATACATTAAGCTTACTGGTAACATTCGGGAGTTAATCAATGAGGTCGTGATCCTGGAAATGATATAAAAATGTTCAGTACTTTCGGGTTGCCGGCGGCAATATAACAGTACCTTGCCGTAATTAAGCTTGTAGCTTATTATGCTTACATGGCAATTTTGTGCAAATTTTGATGTTGAAAATCGGTCTCTAAAAATCACCCATCCTTCATGAAATGTTGCTGCCCAGTGGGCGATTAATAAGAACAATATAAGGTTGAAGCAACACCAATGTGCAACTTAAATTGCAAACAGGGTTGCTAACACAGTAACCCTCTGGTTTGTACTTTTAGGCAAATTTGTGGATTATAGTTAGATAACTGTCATCATGTATGGCATGGATTAATAACAGATCTATGTTACTAGATACAACAGAAATTATAGAATGCACTTCGTACAAATATCATGGCTGTCATTTTTCTACACCTTGCGAGCACAAATAGATTTGCAAAGTATACACTGTATGCAGCACCCCAGGAGCATTCGCACAGGGGACCAATGGTTTTATGTGACGTTTGATATTAAGAGTATGGTCCAGTTTCTTGCCCAGAGAAATAAGGAGTCACAGCAGTGCCACCAGCGGAGTTTGAACCTAGGACCTCTGTATTACAAGTCATATGCTGTTATAACTCCATTACAGCTGCTGGTAACGTAAAAAAGTGTGTTACTATATACAGCGCTAAAATATAGGATTTCAGCTGTTAACAAACTGCCCTGCTTGAACTGTTTAAGTGTTAATTAGTGCCCTAAATACACCCAGGTGCTTGTGTTTAATGGTCTTATATTTATCGCCCCAAGAACAATAGACCTATTGCACGGTTTCGCCATTATTGGGGAGAGCCTCGACCTGGCTTGCGAGATGAATGGGAACGTAAATAATTTTACGATAAACAATTTGATTCCCTCTTTCAAAAACCATTGACCTTGCATGAAGTAAATACATCGCTATATAACATACTAGTTTAAATGACTGTCAAATCGAGGCTCTCCCCACAAATGGCCAACCGTGCAAGTAGCGAATAGCAGGTACTATACAAAGAATGACTTGTAGTAAATTATGACAACTTGTGTACTTACTAGCAGCTACATGCAGTATCTGTAATTTCAGCATGAAATGAATATTTTTTTAACATTTTCTGTCGTGTCTAGTTTCATATCTTCTAAAGAGTATTTTGGTGTGGTTGCAAAGATCGAGACTTAGAAAAGGAAACCTACCTTAGCTAAAGTACCTGCTGCTTCATAACTCTTGGCACAGTGAAAAAGTCTAGAAATACTTAATTAAGGAACAATGGCTATATTGAACATCAAACTAACTACAAGTATAACATTGTGGTATACTGAATTGTCTCTAATAAATGCCCAAGGTGTATTGCGTTATTCCAAGATTATTTCGTTTAGAGGCACAGTATTAAAAGCTACACAAATTTGTTACGCAAGTTGAACAACTATCTAGCAAACGTATAGTGCCATAATCAATTTAGATCCAAGTAACACGCCCAAGCTGCGCAAGGATGAGCCAAGTTACTTTATCCGAGATAATTTAATACCTGGGATGAGCATTCTTATTACTAAGATCGTTAGAGGGTTTGCATGTGATGTCATATCATGAAAAATCATTTCGCATTATTCACATGGGCCGTCAAAAACAAAGTCCCATTCATACAATACATTCTGCAAATTGTATCAATGCCCTGTCATACCTGATAATGACAAGAATATTCAGTACATCTAATCAGTTCGAATTTTATATCATCTTATGGTGTAAATCAACAGTTACAACTGATTTTGTTTATGCTCTGGCTCAACAACATAAAAATGGTCCATGTGATGAAGTTGTGCATATCCTCTATTGATGTTATTAACTAGTACTTGATTTTTATAAACTATAACTATTGTACTTGATAATTATAATAAGGAGAAAGAAGGAACATGAACACACACACTAGGGCTGTCGATTTCCGCTTAATTTGCTAAATGCTTAAACGGATTTAAATTGGACCGGTTAATCGTTTATTATATGAACTACTAAAGTAGTAAGCTTAAAAATCGCGCCTGCTTAGATTGTCAAAAAAGAAAGACTTTTCACCACATTATGGAGTCGACCAAAGTCATTCGTGTATACTAGTATACCACTTGTATTTCTCTACTTAAAAATCAAATAATTCCACTTGTGTTTTTCTCCGTGTTTGGTCCAATTTGAACGGCGATAACAAATTCCACCATTGATGTCATCCTTTTGCAAAATTGTCATTCGCGCAATGATCGTGCGCATAGTCAAAGAAGACCATTTTTCTTTAACTTTGTTTACTTTTTTCTCATGATTTAATGATTCATAATACACAGACAATTTTTTGTTCAGCAATATCTCTAAACGTTTAACCATTCGTCCTCTGTTTAAACGTTTAAACGGATATCGACAGCCTTAACACACACACACACACATACCTTAGCTAAAAACCCTGCCTGTTTGTAATTCTTAGCAGCATGAAATAATCTAATGAGTTAATATGATTAAGGATTCAAAAATTTTGAATATTCATGATACAGAAAACTGCAGTGACATCTATGATATTGTATTTTTGAGTCTACATGTATAGACCAGTTGACTTTTGTTACTGTTTTGCCCAGCAGCATGCGTGAACAGCTTGCTTTGTACCATGTCTTTTTATGCAATTATTCAATCAGGGCATCAATTTTCAAAACTTACGATTTAGTTCCTGAATGATGGAATGCTGGGCAAAATACAGTGGAACCTCATTAACACAAAATCTGTTAACACAAAAACCCTGATAACACAAAATGTTTGTTGGGTCCCCAGTATTAATTTCCTATGTGAAATCAGTTGGATAACACAGAATCCTGATAACCCAAACTAAACTCTTTGGCCCAGTGATTTTGTGTGAACGAGGTTCCACTATAGTAACAATTGATGATATGGATCAACTGTTCTTTTATACCACATTCATGATTTTCGATTGCCAGTTTGAGTATGGTCTTCATGAAAATCATTGTTTTTACAGAGCCATATAGGCTGCTTTTATACAGTCAAATTAAGAAAAAATAATACATCTGATTTTCTGTTAGCATGGAGTCAGAGTATGCTTCACTGTGGTTCCTGTATGCATATATGACAGCATTATACCAAAGGCTGACAATCATTTTGAACCATCCTTTAACATGCATTTTTTTACACATGTGAATATGAATGAGTGGCACTACATAAGGCCATTGTGTAAAAAAAAAATATTTCATTTAGTATCTATATTACAGATCAAATTTAGTGGTTCCCTGCCCAGCATAGTTCACCCCTCTGTATGGATGTGTCACTAGCAAGGAGAGCATCTGCCTCAAGTCAAATATGGTGCATATAGTATAAGGCACAGTTTCAAATGCTTGCAGGCCTTCAGTTCTAAGAAATAGCAAAAGCTCTGTCAGTCTTTCTCCTGAGTTTGGTAAAGAGTGTTATGAGGAACTCAATATGTAATATTCCTTTGTGAAACGGTGTTTTCAAAATGGCAGCGAGGAGCTTAGAGAAACATATTCCTGGAATGATGTTAAAGAGAGATTAAATTGAGCTACTCAAACATGAAGGTCCTCACTTGCCTATATATTTGCCCAAATGTCAATGCATTTCACACAAGCAGATTGGATGTGTTAAAATCATAGATTTAAAGGGGAGACACCAGGCTTTGTATACCAGCCCATGTAATGGCGTCGTCAGCCATGGAGCTCAAATTGGGGGTATTCGGGTCCACTCGGTTCCCGCCAAATCAACCCCGAGTGCCGAGACTTGGTTACGCCTAGAGACAACCTGCGCAAAAATTACTTTATGATACGCAAACCTACCTACCGCAAAGCGTATGTGCATGTTTCAATATTCACAGATTATGTCAGGATGCGATGCATCATCGGCATAAGCTATCGGCGAAAACCCGAATACCCCAATTCTGTCTCCATGCTGGAATAAAAATGGCGGCGTGCCTTGTATCTCCCCTGTAAATCTATGGTTAAAATAGTAAATTCACTCTTAAATTCAAGGCTTTAGGTACCAGCAATTACAGAACATGCACAGGTGAATGCTAGTTCCCATTTAACTGCCATTCATCCCCCCCCCCCCTTTACATTGACTGTAATTTGCTGATGGAGAATGCAAACGGTGTTTGGAACTACTGTAAACACAAACAATTTTCATGTATGGTAATTATCACGCACTGCTAATTCTGAATTATTTTCATGTTTTAATTTTCATGCTCATGAAATATTAAAGCATGCATATACATACCACTTTTTGGGGTACATTTATTTTCCAACAAGACAAAATGATTGTGAACAGTGTGAAAATAATGTAGCATTAGGCAAAAAAAAAATTGTTGTGTTGCCCTCAGCGACCGACCCTATTCAAAAATTAAAAAAAAAAAACAATTTTGCTCAGATTGGGTGTTTTTTAAGAAAATATTTTTGAAAATAGTGGAAAAAGCACCCAAATTTGATACTTTAGGTGCTTTAAAAAAAAAGATTAAAAAAATATATTATCCGACTCAATTTTTCAGAAATTCCACTTGAGGGCAACACAACAATTTTTTTCTTGGCCTTAAACAAATACCACTAGGCTATACAGTAAGATTTGACATTGAAACTTTTTAAGGATACGCCTGGCAATTCTTGTGACACTCCGCAGCCTTCATGTACATCTTCTTGGCATCCTCAGGAGATCTAGCATTCTTGAAACATACAGCTGAAAGAAAAAGAATTTATGGAAAAAGTATACTTTAGGTCCCATCAAAAACTATTAACTAACCCTAACCCCTAACCCTAATCCTTAAACTAACCCTAACCCTAAATTAAACCTAACCCTAACACTAACCCTAAACCCTAACCCTAAAATTCTTAAGTACACTTGGTCCGAATTTACAAATAGATCAACAGAATTGCAAAGCTATTATTGCTTCAAAATAAATTTCGGACAGGAACATGATTTCTGAACGTAGTCACCGCGTATCAACAAGTTGTAACAAGAAGACACTAGGAAGTACATAACACCATTTCCAATCAGTAATTCACAGTACCGCGACATCATGGGTGCCCCAAAACTGTTGTGTACTCAACACATGAAACACATGCAATTGCGTTACGCCAGACTCTATATTTGTGTGTCCGAGAATTATTTGAAACAATAATAGTAGTAGTTTGTTACAAGAGTAAAACAATTTGAAAATATATTCTCTATAAAATTAAATTAAACAATAATCTCTACAATGTATCTTGGGTGAGCGAATGTGTTTAAATATAATTTAAATAAATACAGGGGACTTGTAGTGCGCTATGCCTCCCTGATATGTAATTTCATGTGGTCTCAGCTAAGGTTTCTGTTGAGACTGTTTTTTCATGTCGACATGTCGCAATAATTTGTTGTCGACGTCGACATAATGTCGACATAACTTTAATACCAAAGAGTTGGTTTTTGCAGAAAAAACAAAATTGTTTGCATAAATTTAATGACCCGTTTTAGAAGTAGATTTACTTATAATATATAGTGATGTACTAGTTCTTTCCGCATGACAATATGGATTGATGAATTGATATTTTGTAACTTTTTGTTGTGAACCATTAAAATGACTTTAAAAACACTTGTAAATGAGGAACAACTTATAGGCATTAAATAATTAATGCAACACTTTAAAGCTCAACTGCTAATAAACAGCCATAAATTTACAATTAAACGTAAGTTTAACAAAAAAATACTTGCTCAGTTTTTTCAACAAATTAGATTTCATGTCGACATGTGCTTTATAAATGTCGACATAAGGCATGTCGACAGAAACCTTAGTCTCAGCACACTTGACAGATGTGTGCTGAATACTTTTTCAGGTTCTGAGGCAACCTCTAGGGACACTGTACCTGATCAGCCCACATATTAACCATCACAGTCCGGATCAACTCCCCCAGTTTCGTACAGGTTTCCACCAAGCACACTCAAACTTTTGACACAGCCATGGTTTGAACTCAAGACGTTCTGCATTGTAAGTGAGCACCATATCATTTGAGCTAACGTGACTGCTTATAAGCTTAAGCCTTATCTAGCATTAGCAAAATCATATCTTGGTGCATATAACCTTGTTTTCTACTTTCCCTACCTGCTTTCTCAAATTCACTAGCAGCTGAATCATAATCTGGGTTCCACTTGAAGAAAGACGTTTTCAAACTAAAAGACAAAATGGAAATTTTAAAAGTTAAGACATCATTATTCTGTATAAAAAGAAATTCCCTAACCAAACGTGGCCTGAGCAGTGAGCAAAAACCAGGTCAGTTCTTGTAGCAGGCCATGCGTCATAATATTGTGTCGCAAGTGTGACATGCTAAAATTTTCAAGAAAATGCACCTCCGCACATTTAAAGCCCATAACTTGAAAACGTCGTACCCTATCATACATAGGAAAAGTATATATTTTCAGAAAGATTTTTCTTCAAGGAATCCAAAAATGGTGTTACTTTAGTCTAAGGGGTAAGTGCAAAAATGCCATGATTGAACAAAAGATAAAATTTTGCCCCAAAATGTGAATCACCTAAGAACTCAACATTTTCACTATGCTTCACCCTAGTGGAAATTTGATGGCATCATTGTATTCTTCAAGCAAAACCCCATCCAATCATATAAAAGACTAGTGAAAAAATTGACGGTACGTAGGCCTTCTAATAGGAGTGGGCTATAGAGGGTCATATTTAGGTCATAGTTTCGGAACATGCTCATCACACCTTAATGTGATGAGTTGATGGGTACCGACACCAAATGTGAAAACAAATTCGGAAAAAGTTCAAATTTCGGACTGCTTTGGCCTAAAATTCGAAAAATCCAAGATGGTCGCCAGCAGTCTTAAAAATCCAATGTTTTAATCATTTTCTTGCACTTTACATTTTTTTCCTGCCATAAAGCCCTTCAGTTTATGAAAGCAATGTCCAGAAATCTATTGATGAAGGTTTTGTAAAATTTAGATTTTTCGTTTTTTGTCAAACGGACAATTTTGCTCAAAATTTTGCATGAGGGCGCTTTCCATTGTTACTCGCAAGTTGTCACTCACTACTTCTTTAAAAGCATTCAAAACTGTAAACAATCATTACATTGATGCACCCAAGAAATATGAATGTTCTACTGCAAATAGTTTGGTCGCAGTGTCAATTTTTGTGTTAAAAACCAGTCTCATTCAAAATACATGGTAAAAAAGTTCGTTGACCCATACAGTATTTCAATTAGACTTGGAATAATAAATAATAAATTTGAGAAACACAAAAAAGAGTTCTGAATGAAAACCGTTTGAGCTAGAATGTTCAAATTTCCTGTGTGTGTCAAAATAATTATTTGTAGGGGCTCAAAAACCTCCAATGTTTGAAAACGACCGAGTATTAATGAAAAGCGCCCTCGCACTCAATTTTGGCAAAAATTGGCCGTTTCTCAGAAACGAAAAGTCCAAATTTAACAAAACCTTGAAAAATGGATTCCTTGTGATCCTTTACACCAATAAACATGTTCTATGAAGTAAAAAGGTGAAAATTGAGACATAAAATGAGAAAATACTGGATTTTTTGCTCAAATTGCGATCAATTTTATTTTGTCACAATTTTGGCCAAAGCAGTCCGAAATTTTCGATTTTGGTTTTTTTTGTTTGCTGATTTGTGGTCAGTAGCCATCAACTCATCAAACTAAGGTGTGATGAGCATGTTCTGAAACTATGACCCTCTATAGCCCACCCCTACTACTAAACTGCATAGTCACTATGAGATTTAGACCAAGTTTTCACCTACTTCTAATTTTTAGCCTACTTTGTATAAATTCTCAAGTATGAATGATGTTCAGGTGTAAACAGAGACATCCAAATGATAACAGCAAAATACAGACACCATGCCAAACTTCTCCTTTTTTTACCACTTACCTATTCCACCAGACTTTATTCACAGCATCTATAGTATCCTATTCTTTTGCATAAACATAATACACTGAAATGTTCAAAGTATATTCCTTGCACATTGGCAAAAATTTGAGTTTTCCATGACAACTCTTTTGAAAATTTGTAAAGCAGCATGATTTGATCACTCCTCAAAATGGCCTCCCTGTGTTTGGGTGACAGGCTATGTAGTACTGCACATGTGCAATGACAGCATTATGCAAATATTTGTGACATCATACAATGTAGTAGTCATGTGCAATATCCAATCAAAAAACATGTATTAGCAGTGTTTAGGGAGCCTAAGACATTTATCAAAACAAAAATGGCGCAGGCAGGGAAGTCAAAATTTGGGACTAGGATTTTTAGTATCAAAATTAGGTACATGTAAGTGATTTTTGTATTTCGAACACAATTATTATTTCATACACCTATTCATATGTATATGGGCAGTACTAGTGTACTTTATAATTAGAAGTTTCAAACTATTGTAGAAAAGGCTATTTGGAGAATGTAAACAATGCCAGCTTACTTAACAGCTTTTTAAGTAAGGCTGAAAGCTGGGAGGATAATTCAGAAAAATTATCCTGGAGCCCAGAACTGGGTGTAACAGTATGGGCTCAAAAGGTTACCAGGCTTTGAGTTTTGAAAATTGCAGGTGTGCTAAAAAACACACTCGGGTGAATGTTTAGGTGTGCTGTGGGGTGTGCTATAAATTGCACTCGGGTGAATGCTTAGGTGTGCTATTACCCCAAGGGGGAGGGTGCTGACCAAGAAAGGTGATACAAAAATGGTCAAGTTCTAATATAGAATGTAACCTTTGGACCAGTCGGTTACTACTGCTATTTTTCAAAATACTTTTAAGTATTTTTATTTGTCTCATTGTTTCCTTGGGCAATAAACTTTACTCTACTTGCTCCGTGGTTGGACAGTCACGTAAAGCCGTGGGTCCCCTGTACAAATAGACTCCTTCATGGGGTATGCATGTTATCATTGGTTATGGCATGCAAGTACTTGTATCATTGATTGATTG
>JXSR01S016422.1:22084-35540 GCA_000969725.1 Ophiothrix spiculata | reverse complement strand
ACATTTGGTGACCAATTTCATTGTGGTCAAAATACTGAGGATGGTCAAAATCTATGAAACGACTCATTAATTTTTGGGACATTTATCGGTCATAAGGTTTTTCCTGTATACACTACCTAAAAAGTAATCACATAATTGGATTCCTTATCAGATTTCCTTTTGAAAAATGTATAACTTTTACCAACTATGTCGACTCGGTCAAAAGATTTTTTTAAATATTTTTAGTGTAAATGCATTAATTAGTACAGTAATGTATAGAGAAAATTACCCACTTATAAACCATTAAGAAACAACAACATTTGGATGATACGTCAATATTCGATATATGCTTTAGCATTATACATATCTCATTGAAGTATATTCAAAAAATTATGATCCCAGCATTTTTATTTTTAACAATACATGTGTTTGTAAATCATAACTTTCTTACACTTTTGCATGTAATCCTATACGCGCATCAATCACTGTAGCCTCAACTACCCGATCCATTGTGTGCCGTAATTGCTTTTTCAAGTATAAAGCTAAGATTCCTTTTATCCGTTTGCGGCGCGGTTGGGGTGTGTTTTGCACTGTAAGGGTACTGGTACACTCTTAGAAGGCCGGGATCAAATATACGAGTAGTTTTCCGGATCATTTTATTTTGATCCTTTAAGGATCACTTTTGATCCTTTTTCGGATCAATATATGCAAATGGATCAAATTCACCAGGATCATTTTTGATCCGGTTTTAGGATCATTTTATTTAGATCCTTTTTGATTACAATATCAAAGTTTTGATCCGTATTTCTGGATTACTTTGATACGGAAAGGATGAGCTCATATTTGATACCGCGTTTGGATCAAACGTGATCTTTTGTTTCATATTTGAGTACACCCCATATCCACTACATAGCCGGGAATGTATACAATGGTATAAATAATTTCACCACACTTGACAGCTGAGTGTCCCGTGGCTGAATGGTTAGAGCGTTGGTCTCGTAATTACATGATGTACATGCGGCGTTGGTTCAAACCCTGCTAGGGTCACTTCAGTGTGATGTTTTTAGGCAGATCTTTTTTATAAGAAATATTTGATCCTTTTTTTCGGATCAAGAATTGTGATCCTTATTTTTGGATCACTTTGATCCTTAAAGGGTAAGCTCATATTTGATACTAAAAAGGATCAAAATTGATCCTTTTTGTCTCATATTTGATCCTTCCTTTCTAAGAGTGTAGTGGTATACAGATATTGAATGCCTGAGAGTGCAATAGTACAAAATATATCATGAGGTCAAATTTGGAATGGATCAGTACAAATTTGACCGAATGATATATTTTGTACTATTGCACGTGCATAGGCATTCAATATTTGTTTTATATCATGATGTCACACAGGGTTGTTTCATGCCGTGCAATGGAAAATAATTTTTGCACGGCTCAAATCACTGCAATCATGATATAATATAATTTATAGCACACGATTGAATGGAGATGAATGGTATCAGGTTGAAAGCTGAGATTCAATTTTGTCCATCCGTTTAATGCGTTTTCATTTCAGCATCTTCTCTAGTTGAAAAGTTTACTCATGACCAAAACGCATTCAAAACGGATGAATCGCTCCAGGGACCGATTCAAATAAACGCATGGGATTCCGGATAGCCGCACCGCAAATGGACCGGATAAAAGGAATCACTCTCATTGAAAACCATTATGTCGTTTCATAACACACCGAATGCGAAACGCATGCAGAATCGCATTGAAAACGGACGGTCAAAATTGAATCTCAGCTTCAACCTGATCCTATTCAATCATATGCTTTAAATCATACAACTACTAGTACCCTTACAGTGCAAAATGCATCGCAACCGCATCGCAAACGGATAAAAGGAATCTTAGCTTAACTTCATTAATCAAAATCATGAGAAGTTCATTTTTTATATACATAAATAGAGTATAAATAAACCTTTCATATGATACCAAACTTTCCCAAATACATAAAGAAGTTTTAGCACAAATGCATGTTTTCTAACATTTTTAGGGCAATATGTAACAGATCCATGATATTTGAAGGACCTATTTGTGATGCAAGGCCCATTGCAATGTAAAATCAGAATGAGGAAATCGTATACTCTTCAGCGAATCATCTCAACATCTGCAGGTAGTAGTGATGATCAGTTCGGAATCATAGGTTACAGTACTTTTGCAATGATGAGACTGAGGGATGTCAGTTTCACTACACATGGCAAGCTATCACAATTTTTGGCATACGTATTAAGGGTAAAGGGAATCCATCTGTTCAGGAAAATGTGAATCCTAACTATTTTTTAATCATGAAATTGTTTTTCGCGTAATTCATGTCTGGATTTTCGGGCAAAACAACGTGGGTTTGTTACATTATCATTCAAAATCAACACAGTGTATTTATAAAATATTGTTTGTAATTCAATAACAAGTATCAAGCCTACAATCTGTGAAAATTTGAAACCAGTCGAATTGTTCGAACATCATTAAATTATGAGGTTTCGGCAAAAAAGGGTCAAGTTTATCGAAGTAGTCTTTAGGCATCATTTTGACCTTAATAATGGAAGTGAAATCACTAGTAATGATTAATGTATAAACTAGAGACTATTCAATATGTACGCCAAAAATTGTGATAATCCGATAGGTGTAAGTAGGTAAATACTTGCAGTAAACATGACATTCATCCGAGCGAGACGTTTTTAGGGACTGAAGCCTTAGGGACTGTAGCCTTAAGGGTTGAGAATTCAATGTTTCATAATCTACAAGAACTTACATGATGGTTTTAAAAGTTGAGTTTAATACATAATTGTGAATATTTTCATTCATCCAGTAGGTAAAACAGAAGAAATAATTAATCTTAAACTGGATTCACTACTAACAACTTTAGTGACCTTGCGACCCAATCGTTGGGCCTTATTTAGCATGCAGAGATGTGACGGATGGATTGGTCATGTGATAATCGAAAACAAATTCTTCGCCGATTATCATGTGACCAATCCATCCGTCACATCTCTGCATAGTCTAAATTTCTTCTGTTGAGTTAAACGCCATAGAGTATCAGTATATGGCACATTTTTCGAGTTTCTGTTTCGCTTCATCATGACAATGTGGCTAATAAATTGTTATCAATTATTATCAATTCTGGTTTAAGATGAATGCTTTAATTTTATCATCTGTTAAAGAAATCACAATCAATAAATCTGTTGGTTTTGTGGTAAATGTCATGTTTGAAGAAATTTGACGTGCCATATACTGGCACTCTGTGGTATAGTATACAAATATTGAATGCCTGAGAGTGCAATAGTACAAAATATATCATGAGGTCAAATTTGGACTTTTCTATTTCACGAGGCAAAGCCGAATGAAATGGAACAGTCCAAATTTGACAGAATGATATATTTTGTACTATTGCACTCTCAGGCATTCAATATTTGTATACTATTGCATGTGCATAGGCATTCAATATTTCTTTTATATCATGATATCACACAGGTTTGTTTCATGCAGTGCAATAGCATAAACTATTGCACGGCTCAAATCACTGTAATCATGATATAATAACTAATTCAACCTGAGTTAGTAAAAGTGACTTATGAATTCAACATATTTGAAATTGACCATTACCATTTTGACATTGGCACATAAATTTCCTTAAGGTAACTGCATAATTCATGAATAAGATGACAAAATAAGACTCTTAAGATGATAAACTTGCTCGCATACCTCTGCTGCAAATTACTGCTGGATTTTTATGAAAAACTAAACTAAGGAAGTGTCCAAATCTTCAAACACTTACTTCTTAAAACTTGTGCAAGGATTTTCTTAAGGTTTGCACCAAAGCAAGTGGAGATATCGTCCATTATTATCACCAACTTTTATTGTCTGTGATTATCTAATTTTTGAATTATGTGCCATTAGTTTTGTTCATACGAAGTGTAATCATCGATGACAATGTATCATCGATGATTAAATATTGACCTTTAGTCAACGACGCGCGTTCATACTTAGCGTTGTCATCGATGATTATTTGCTAGCAGAATAATCATCAATGATAAATTTTGGATATGATAAATGTCTCGCTAGATGCCAGTATGTACAAATTGTTCTCAGTCATGTCAGTTCTGAAATCATGTCAAAAGAAGCAAATTGGGAAAACTATAAGAATACATAACAAACGAAAAAGGGAAAATATCTATGAAGAAGAAGGTATAGCTGGCTTTTATCATACTTAGTATGTTGTATGATACTAATAGGAAAAACTATCGATCTAAAAAAATACATAAAAATGGTCTAATCTTTAACATAATCTGTCATTTCAAAATCATAAAATAATTCCCGACATATTTTCACCTAAAAATTCCCAATTTGTCAATAAAATATTAGCCAGTAGCCACGCTGTTTGTAAAAATAATTTAAAAATATAAGTAAACAACTTGACATCAGCAAATGAGATACAGGTATTCAGTTATGTTACAGAGAGATAGCATAGAGTCAATACATAGGTTCATGCATCAATAGTCATGTTTATCTTCGATGTCGTTGACAAACAATTCAAACGGACCTAAACCTCGATGACAAGTCGTTGATTACGCGTAAACCATAAGATTGCTTGTGGTTTATAACTTAAAGTTTCGTCAAAGTTTCCTTGCCAACGGTTGCATTCAGATGGTTATAAACCAAAAGTTAATCATCGATGACTAATTCTTCGATGATATCAACGGCTAGTCAACGATCGTCTGAACAAGGCTATTGAAATTTTGATAATTTCATGCTGGGATACACTGTAAAGGGTGCTCACCACAGTATAAAGGTTCTTGAGAGGGTTCACTGAAAATGTTAGCGATTAAAAGATTCAAACTTTATCTAAGAAAGATAGAAAAAAGTGTATAATTATACGGTAACAATAAAAAATAGAACAAGCTTTTTATTGTATTCTTTTTGATTTACTGTATTCTATTAGATGCATTGTTATTGTCATCGTCATATCAACCTTTATTCAACAATATGTGAAATACAAAGGCAGTACATATAAACCCAGGTCGAGAATCGGACTGGAAGGCACGATTCGACGCAGGGTTGCACAAAATACAAAATTACAACTACAATATTTTCACAAAAAACAAGAAATGGATACAATCGAATGGTGATCAAGAAGGATCTCTGCTTGGGGAAAAAAGTCCAATCATGAGTGGACTCGGAGCTGGTTATCCGATCCCCAGGCTGGCTCATGCCAAGCATTCCAGATAGTATAGCTGGTCAGGAGTGCAACCTTGCTGAGTTCCTTCTTGAAAGCCTTCGATTGTTTACCTGAAACCAAGGAGAAAATTGAGTCAATGTTTCCGACATTTTCTGGGGTAATGAGTCCACGTGATCCAACCTCAATACATGTTAGATCACATCTGAAACCATTATCCGAAATGTCAGAAACAAGGTCTCTATATTTCTGAGTCTTAAAAACATGGGCTTTCTCGATGTTTGTATCGAATGGAATAGACAGTTCTATGAGTTGGATGGAATTATTACTTTGGTTCTGGATAACGATATCTGGTCTGAGCTTGGAAACAACGACATCTGTTGGAAGGGTACCGGTGGTCGTATAGCCGCTAATATCGCTAAATATGGAGATGTTGTTGTTTGCAAGTTCAGCTGCTTCTTTGAGCGCAGTGAGGATGTGTTTCAGGATAGAATTGTGGCGCCAGGTGTATCGCCCTTGGTTCAAGGAGACGGTGCAATTATTGAGAACATGGAGAAGTGTTTCGTAGTTCCCACAAAGCTTGCACTTGGTCTGAGTTCTTTTTCCCCACGTCCTTAGGTTATTGAAGGTTGGGAGGTAATCAATCGATGATCGGATGGCAAAGGTCAACACTCCCCGGGGAAGGTCAAAGATGATGGATTTTCCACGTGAGGTCCATACTTTAGATTTGAATAAGCTTCAAAACCTCGCCCTGTTGAACCAATGGTTGGATATACCTACCTGCGCCAGAATTCGTTTGTTTGCACAGAGATCTTTAATAACTGTTTTCACCTTAGGCCATATGGGCTCCTCTCCATTTATGGTGTTTGTTTGATCAACAGCAGATTTATATTGCTCATGCCAACAGTTTATGCCATATTTGTTCTTTTTACGTATCCACTTTGATTCACGATTAAGCTTGGACTTGAGTGTGTGAACAACACGATCATCAGCTTTTATTTGGCAACGTGCATAAGCTGACGTATGCGACTCCAAATAGAGATCGGAGATTCTTGGAAAGCCAAGCCCGTCAGGGCTATGGATAATCACAGGGGTTGGACCACGAGATGGAAGGCCAAGGAATGATTTGATGGTGGTAGTGTGCACGTTATCAAGAACATTAAGCTGGGTGTCGGTAAGCTCATGGACCGTTAGCATGTACCTAATAGAGGGAGCTGCATATTTGGTATACACTCTTAGCTTAAATTCGTCACGCACTGACGATGATTTGATGTTATTTATCATATCAGTGAGTTTGGATTAGACAATTTCATGTATGTCGGCAGATTTGCCAGTAAAAGGTATGTTACTACCAAGGAACTTTTCTGGGGCGTCTTTCAGGGATTTCAAGGCATTGTCTCCGATATAAAATGTGTAGGCCTCGGACCTACCTGAAGAGATGGATATCATTTTGCATTTGATCGGTTTTAATGTCAAGTTCATAGTTTTGGTTTTGGTATGAATTTCGTCAATAATTTTCTGGTGGCTGCGTTTATTGGCAGTAATCAGACAAAAGTCGTCAGCGAAAGGTAGGGTTATGTATCTGCAGCCATCGAGATTGTATCCGTGGACGTCCTCGATAGATTTTAAATACTGCACGATGGGATTGGAGACAATGGATCCCCCTGGAACACACCCCTTTTAAAAGTAAACGGTAATGATGTCTAGCTTGGACCTTTGATTTGGCCCTGAAGTCTTGAGTAAAGAATTTTAATGTATTTACAAACTGAGGTAGGTAGTCCATTTCTTTTCAGTGTGTGGTTAATCAAAGTGTGTTCTACTGAACCGAAAGCATCGGCTAAATCGAAAAAGGTGACGTGAATTGTTTTTTTTTTCTATTTCTTGCGTTGGCCAATAGTTCATTCATGACAAAGGTGTGCTCTATGCAACCGTTTATGCCTTTTAAAAAGGCCTTCTGAGAGCTGCTATCAATGTGATGATTACTAAGGAGAAATGATGAAATTCTGTCGGATAAAATTTGGTGGTACACCTTTCCAACGCAGGACGTGAGCGATATCATTCTGAAGTTCTGCGGGTCAGCTGTGTCGCCGGCTTTGTGAACCAATGTTACGGTACTATTAGACCAGCTCTCGGGGGGATCACCTTCTATCAGCATCTTGGTGAATATAGTTGCGAGTAAGTGATGCGTAGCCTGAAGTTTGCGCAAGAAACCATACATGATACCGTCTGGTCCAGGGGCTGACGTAGATTTTTTATCACAAAGAACAGTTTTGATATGTTTAGGGCGAATAGGTTCCATATTAAACGGCGTTGAGGGGAGCATTGGTAAGTAGGGGAACCAAGTCAGAGCTTCTAAGTCAATGGGGTTCGGTTTACTGTACTTTCCTGGAAAGTATTGATTAGCAACATCCTCCGAAAAGGTCACACACTCGTTTTTTTTTATCAAGGTTACCGTTAGTACATTTTTTTGCAAACTTATAAAAGTTTTTCCTGTATTGGGATACCTGATAAACTAAAGCAAAATTACTGGTTTGGAAGGAACATCCAATTTATCTTACCACAAAGTCAATTTGGGTTTCACCTGGATTTGTAGAATCATGGGCAGTTATTTGTGAGTTGGTGGAGTTTCTTATATAAAATGAATAATGCTTTGCTCAGATTTGTCTTAACCTAACCCTGGTTTGAGGGATGTACCATTTTCTAGCCGAAGTCCAAAAACGTCATAGGAGAAAAAAAAATTACCACCGGGATTCCAACCAGGGCCTCTAACACCCCAAGCGAGGCACGCCATTAGCAGGCCACAATGGAGTTGCTGCTAACTTAAAGGCAGCTATGTGGTCCAAGATCACTTAGGTGGCACCTACACCAGGCTACTAATGAGTGTCCAAAATATGTCCTGGAAACAACTTGCATCAAACCAAGCTTCAGATTTATGGTGGTATACCCCCCCCCCCCCCCACCATCTCTACAACCGTGGCACAGAGGAGAGCACCATTTGCTGGTCACTGCTTTCGAGCCAAGGACCAAATCATATCGGACCTTCTTCTTTGGAGACTGCCCTGCCAAACAGAGGCTGTAGACCTTTAACGTACCCTGATACCATATGTAGAGATACTGGCTTGAACTTCAATGAACTTTGAAGAGCAATGTGTAATAAAGATAGTTGGCAAAGACTTGTGTCATGGATCTCGACGGAAGTCGAAGGATGATGATGATGATGTAACCCAAGTCTAGGACATAGCAAGCTTAGTGAGTTCTAGTAGGGTTAAGGCTAAGATAGTGCAATCCTATATAACAATAATTTGAGAGGTGTTCCACTTTTTAGGGTGAGCTTTAGTTAGTTCTAGTTAGGATAGGGTTAGTGACCATTCTAGTACTTTCAGCCATATGGTTATCTGTCAGTTTGAAAGTAATGAACACCCAATGGTTGACCGACTTTTCAATCGCACAATTTATTATTGGCAGTTCGGTTTTCGGAACATCATTCAACGATCTTACTTAAATTACAACAATAAGTACTGCAATTTTAATAAACTTGCACTTTTGTAATTTTCATATCAATATTAGGCCAAATAAAAAATAATTTGTCACAAAGCTCATGAGTGGCTTAAAATGAATGAGGAATGTGATTATTTTTATATTCATTACTTGGGTTTTTTATGGTATATCAACTACCTAGGGAGCAAACCCCATTTTAGGGGTAAAGCTGCAATGAGAAATTATTTGAATGTGTCCTATCTATATGGGTTCTATGGACCATAGGTAACGTCGCTAGGGTGGACACAAAATCAGTCTGTTGCATGGGACCCTGCAGGAGGAGGGTAAAAGTCATTGCAGGGGGCAAGTTTAAAAATTGGTCAAATTTTGTTTAAAACCATTCTAACATGTTCCTCTCATCATAAGGAAGCGGAAAAAGTATACTTTGACCCATATCTGATGAAGGGTTTTTGAGATATATCCAAAAACATGAAGGGTAATTACAGGGGTCACATGTTGGGCCTATGGGAGTGAAAAATTTTAAAAGTGTCCGAATTTTGTTCATTATTATGTTCTGAGCTGTCCGATTTCCAAAAAAATCGGACAGGGATATCGGACAGGATACAAAATATTAGATTTTGAACATAATAGATAAAATTGGATGGATTTTTTCGCATGATACTCAAAGATATGGTTACAGGTCAATATAAATTCTAAATGTTGCTATTGTTATCTCTAAATTAGGGTTTATTTAGAAAAGAAAATAGCAAATAAGCTGATTTTAACTAATTGTGGAAGTTACATGTGTCAATATTTACCTCCCAAAAGTAAGGAAGGGTTGGGGCTGGGGAACCTGACTTTAAGGGGTCATTAAAAATAACGGATTATTGGCCACAAGCTACAGGTAAAATATGTCGTGTTTGATATCGAATTAGGGAAATGTAATTTAGAACACTTGGTTTGTTGTTTATTTTCACTGTGCAAAATGTTACACCTGATTAAAGACGTTATGACCTAAAATTTTAGATGTTTCGTTACAAGTAGATCAAAATTCAAAATTTTGCTATTATTATCCTATCCCTAAAGGAAGAAAATGGTAAAGAAGCTGATTTCAACTACTTGTGGTATTTATAGATGTCAATATTTACCTAAAAGAAGTAAGGGTGGATGGGAGTTGGGGAACCTGATATTTAAGGGGTGGGGTTCATTAAATATATAGGCTATTAACTCGAAATTATGCTTGAAGTGCGTCATGTTTGATATCTACCTTATCACCTAGCAAAAATGTTATATCTGATTGACCCAATGCCTTGAAAATTGACATTTCATGTGCAGAATTCAAAATGTGGTAATAATAGTACTAAATATCAATTCTTTACTCAATTGTTTGCTTAAAAAGGCTATTTGTATACTTCAAAATTGTCCTGTAATTTTTTTCTCGATAGCATGCAGGAACATAGTGTTTATTATAAAATGGCGACTTTCAACCCTTTACACACAACATTCAAAATTGGTCCCAATATTGAGTATCAGTTTTACGGCTTTCTATTATTCGTTATGTATTCGCTGACAAAGTGTGACATCAAAATCAATAGTTGCCAAGTGACTGGTTCACGCTTATTGCAATTTGAACCACGATCAAAATGATCACAACACATGCTCAACGGGTAGCCAACTGAGCGTGAACAAAGCGTGAACCAGTTTTTCACCTGTTTCTTTCTTTCTTTCTTCTGGCAACACTTTGATGTCTCATAACTCTGGAATACAATGACCGATTTTCATCAAACTTGGGTGAAGGGACCAGGGTCACCTCCCATTTATGTCACTTGACCCCTGACCCCTCAAAGGTCACGTAGGGGTCACGGGGTCAAAAACTTGATAAAGATGATATGATAAAAGCATTCATCGAGGTTCAAGGTCATGTAACTTAAAATTGGCAAATTGTTGGAGAAAAATCATTTTATATTCATAAACTATAGAACGGGGATTCTCAAATAGTGGAGCACGCGCACAATTGGGCGCTATGACTGTTACAGAGTGGCGCTTTTACTCTCTCAAAACACAAAGAAATACATAAGAAATACACTGAAAACGGGTGCATGTGGAGCTTTAGCGTACAATTTTCTCATTTATGTGGCGCATTGTTGGAAATAGTTGAGAACCCCTGCTATAGAATCTTGTCCATGTATTTTCATTTGTAGCGATAGTTTGTAAGGTGGGAAGATGTAGCAATTCACAAAACGCAGAGAACATTTATTGCTGAACGTTACTTTAGAATTGGTAGCTTCATAACAGTTCAGAGATTGGAGGAGTCACTTTCCTATGTACCATATACAAAGACTATTTACAGAATTAGAACAAATGTCCACCGATTTCGTACTGTTTTTAACAGGAAAAAGGAATATTGCTGCTGTCAGAGCAAAGCTCATCAAAGATGATTTCTCTACATATCTTCCTTCATCACATAAGCAGAACAACATTCTTTAATCTAAAGTAAAACCAATCAACCATTAACGATCAAGGCAGATATTATAACCAACGCTCATTGTGTGCATAAAAATTAATACAAACTTGCCCGTGGACAAACTTGATTTTGACCCTTTTTGCGCAAATGTCAATAACTTTGCAATGCAAGCTTTGTTTGACATGACAATATACCATGGTTTATGAATATCTGAAAATTATTCTTGAATTATTTTCAAATTTTCAGTTACATGACCTTGAACTTCAATAATGCTTCTTTTTTTTTTGGTACAGCCTGTATGAATGTGCAATTTTATGTTTAAATGATTTGTATGTTATGAAAAGAGCAATTTAACATTAATTTCTATAAGCATTCTGAATAAATCACCAACCACATCACACAAAGGAAAATCATAAATGAGTGGTGCTCTGGCAAAATGATTAGAATGTTGCCATTTTCAAAATTGAGTTTATGACATATTTTAATTCTCTATAATCTCAGCTTTCGAATGATATATAATATGTCATACTTTCTTTTTATAATCTTCACTTAGAGACGGAAATACAACGTGGTTCACTCAAAATCTGGCAGTAAAAAATTGTCACTATATTGTACGATGGCAAAACGCAATCAATTACACGTGAATAATTGCATAATTGACCTTCAAAATGCAAGGTATAGTTTAACACTTATACATTAATATGTTTTGTGTCCTTTACAAACTTAAACTACAAAATGGCAATAGCAAAAATAACTAAACAACGTTCAATTTACAATATACACGTCACAAGAGTTAAAAAAACACTATTCAAGATCATCACAATAACCATACTGAAACATTCAATTACATTATGGAAGTTAAAAACCATGGCATATAAAAGTCAAATATTACATCATTTTGTTTCAAGTTGCAGTAAAACACATTTTAAGAACATGGAACAATGTTAAAAACAGAGCATCATATATACTCGCTATCAATTTGAAAATATAAGTGATGGTGATTTGTAATGGAGTGCTGCGGGGAGAGGTTGCCAGCACTTCACCCTCAGCAATTGCACAAAAGATGAAGATTGATATCGCAATGCACACATAAATGATAATGCAACCGGCGATCATCAGAGCATAAGCACACAATATAATTGGTGCTAAGGGGAGAGGTTGCTAGCACTTCACCTTCAGCAAATTGCACAAAAGATATTGAAAGCATGATATATTTCAGGTGGTAATGTTGATCCATCATAATAAAACAGAAAATGCACATGATATGTATTTGGTACTCCTGGTGCTGAGGGGAGAGGTTGCTAGCACTTCACCCTCAGCAAAATTGCATAAAAATGTGAAAAATAGGGATGTTGTACATCATAAATTTAGCTCAGCACCGGGCGTGCCAAAATGGGGTCATGTTCTGTATCCCGAATGACTATGCCACCATCGTGTCTGTCTTTGAGATGCAAGGAACCCTGGCTTTTTTGGTACCTTTAAGCTTGCCAATTGTTATGGTAGCCTATAAAACTAAAGCATAAATTCACTCCTTACCCCTCCCGACCCCTCCACCCCTGTTTCAATGTTGGTTAAACTAATGGCAAGTTCAAAATCAAAATTGAGTGGGGAACTATAAAAGATCATTGAACTGTACAGCAAATCGTACCATCACTTTTTTCCTTGATTGTAGAAGTCACCGATAAGGTAATAATGGGATTATAATGGTCACAAAGCACCTTTTGTATTCCTTGATTTTTTTACACAAAATTGTCAAACTCCTGTGTTTTTTTCTCTCATTAAGCCTAGTGATTTCTTATGTCAAAGTACTGCATGACTCTATGCATTATAGATAACAGATATCTCTACAACAAAATGCTGCTGAAATCAAATGATATAATATAGACCAAGATATGAGTAATTCTTGCTTAGGCGACAAAAAAAACAACCTATTTTACAGGCGGGCAGACCTTCCAAGTAGGGTTGGTCGGTCAGGCATTTTTTTTCTTTCTACATTTTTTTTTTGCCCAGAATAACCCCAAAATTGGTGAAAAAAATCATGGAATTTTTTATAAAGAAATTTTCAGTAAAAATTTCACAAAAGTGCTAGTACCAAACAGTAGGAGGAGGGAAAAAATCAAAAGAAAAGAGAAGAAAGATAGTTTTAAATATTTAAAAATGGTTGAAAACCCTGCGAGACTTTTGTTGCATTTTGTAGGGTGCCTCTGTTCATCAAAGGCAGCATAAATTCCCGACTATATTTAGTTGAATTGAGGGAATGAAAACATCAAAGATAATTTAATTCTGGCGGTTTTCTTTTAAAATACCTTTATTTAACAAAG
>JXSR01S016418.1:16431-28675 GCA_000969725.1 Ophiothrix spiculata | reverse complement strand
GTGATCATGGAGACGTCAAAGAACTGAGGGTTGCGGTGGCCAACGAGATCTCAACGACATCAAATCTTATTCTATGTCATCCCAAAATTTCAAAACTTGTAACTGAAAGCGACCGATAGTAACGACAACCTGCGTATGTTAGAGGCGTATGCTAACGTGAACCGACTTTAACTAACGAGGACCGGCGTATAATTCAAAACTGCAATTCGCAGGTCTACGCTGCTTGTCGTTACCCCCAATACGTCGTAATGTAAAGGCAGCTTTAGGTTGATTTCAACTTTTATGAAATAGGGCCCTGGTGTAGAAGGTGCGCCAACGGTCATTTAGCGCGTTAGCGCTAAACAAAAGCACTAGCGCTAACGTTCACTGATTGCAATTGGTTTTGCTATTAACGTTAACGAACATCTTCGCGAAGCAATGGCGCTAATGATTGCTAGCTTTTATTGGCGTTAATTGTTTGTTGAATATCTTTATTTGCGCTAGTGTCTAATGTTTGCAAGGGACTTTGATATTAGCGATAATAATCGTACTAGCGCTAACGACTGCTAGTTGGTCAAATAGCGCGATAGCGAGCGTTACCGCTAAACAATAGTACTAGAGCTAACCGGGGTACTGGATGCAAATGATTTCGCTATTAGCGTTAATGAATGTTTTTGTGACGCATTAGCGCCAGAACTGAACATTTTAAGAAATTATGTATTTGGGGCGCGTTAATAACGTTATTAGCGCTATGCACTTTCGCCATGCACTAGCGCTAATGATTGCTAGTTGGAATTTGCGTTATTGTTACTGTTGGGTATCGTTTATTAGCGCTAGTGTTTTCGGTTTGCAAGGGACTTCGCTATATTAGCGATAATAATCGTACTAGCGCTAATGATACTGCTAGCTGGTATATCAATTAGAGCCATAGCGAGCGTTAGCGCTAAACAAAAGCACTATAGCGCTAACCGGGGTACTGGATGCAAATGATTTCGCTATTACCATTAATGAACTTTTTTGTGAAGCATTAGCGCTAGAAGTTATGTATTTGGAGCGTTAATAACGTTATTAGCGCTAGTAACGTTTTCGCCATGCACTAGCGCTAACGATTGCTAGTTGGAATTTATTGTTACTGTTGGGTATCGCTATTCGCGCTAGTGTGTACTGATTGCAAACAACCAATTCTGTTATTTCCGTATACACCAGATGGAGAGCTCCCATAGTTGCTGTTGTCCTCCTCTAGGTCCAATTTATTTAGAGCCACGCAGGGCAACGTAGACCGACGGATCTAACTTAAACTTAGCCATGTTAACCATGGTTAATTTGTGTGACCCGCTATAGTTGCTGTTGTTCCTCCTCTATAGGTCCAATTTATTTAGAACCCCGCAGGGCAACATAGACCAACGGATCTCACTTAAACTTAACCATGGTTAATTTGTGTAAACCGTTGGCTTAATTAGTCACAACATTCTTGATGAGAAAAAGGAGCATTTTATCATATAAAGGATAGGAAAGTCATTTTACTGTAGAAAACCTGATAAATTTTCCTGTAATCTTTGACACAAATAAGACACGTTTCATAGCCAATTTATACAGTTTGTGAAAAATATAATTTAATGTTGGTGAAAAGTCAACGAATGCAATTGTGATTTTAGAACAAATCAAATATAATTTAACGAATGCTGATGTGATTTTAGAACAAATATGTTATTGCAAAGTACCTTGTCTCCATCTTAAGAAAAATTCGGGATGACGTCATAGTCGCTGGTGCGGTGCGATTGTTTTAACTTCTGACCAATGTCTGATGTGGCGATGTATAATAGGTATATAGCCCTTTGAGAAGTATAATAATGTTTTCACTGTAACCATGGATTTGCAAAAACGCTTGCATTGCATCGGCGATGTAGCGACACAGCGATAGAGCCTATGAAAACAACCGAACATGATTATGGTATAAATTACAGATACATAGCTACATTTGCATACAAGTCATCTCCGAGTTGTATTTCATACAGAATTTGCCTATATAATTTTAAAGTAACACTATATACTTAATACGTTTTGTAAAATCGAATACATGATTCGTATTCTGCTTGACATTTCAATGCATCACTTTTCAAATAACCATACATAAAACTAAACATCTTAGCTTACAACACAATACACGAAAATGCTATATTCTGTTTCTTTTACGCTGCTATCACTATACAATTATAGAATAAAATGTACTACTTATTGAAAATTCGCTTTTGCATTTATACATATATGAATATCATGCACCGCTAAGCAGACAAATCCGGATATTTAGGTTAAGGTGTCTGGTCCAGGTATTCACTACTTGCACGGTCTGCCATTTGTGGGGAGAGCCTCGATCTGACAGTAAATTAAACTGGTATGTTACATAACGATGTATTCACTTCATGCAAGGTCAGTGGTTTTTGAAAGAGGGAATCGAACTGTTTATCGTAATATTATGTAAGTTCCCATCATATAGCTCAGTGGTCCCATTCATCTCTTAAGCCAGGTTGAGGCTCTCCCCAAAATGGCGAAACCGTGCAATATGCCAATACCAGTACGCGCTAGTGTCCGAGTTGGTAAGTGCGCATGCGCATTTACTCTGAGTAGTGTTTTGAACCTAAAAATTGCCATATTTTAATATTGTTCTGGAAAATTAAGTCGGTGACCCCCAATTTTTATTGTTTTATTTGAAAGAACATACTGTGCGCAACTTTGTGAAAAAATTAACAAAAATGCTCGGGCAGATTTATTTGATCAACACTAAATAATTCACTTTTGCCACATTTGCCATAGACCCCTGTACTAATTCCCCCCCCCCCAAACCTCCAAAAATGCTGTTTTTAAAACGACTCATGCAAAAAAAAGAGTCCGGTGACCCCCATTTTTTATTTTAAAAATCGGTTCTACATCGATAAAATATCATTCATGCCGATTTTTACTAAAAATCTTCGGGCAGATCTATCATGGACCAAACACCTTAATGATTCAAAATGTCGTGATCTTTTTATAATTACAGAAAAAAGGTGAGGTTTTTATCATGTCAGAATCATGATTTTGTACCTCTGAGGGCAGCAAACAGGTCCAGGAAATTGACCTATTACCTTTGTGATAAGGTTTCGAAGTGGGATACCATCAAACCATAGATAATAGAGCACATGGATGGTCAGCTTCATAAACCATTAAAACTATGTGTGTCTCACAATTAAGTATAAAGGATCTCTAGCCTTCCCCACAGTCAAGACTTATGCAATTATACTAAAAGGTATAATTATTGTCTAGTATCATACCAACTGGAGGTGTTTGGCTGTATACATCAATGGTAGACAAGGCTGTTGCAGAGTCAGTTCACTAAAAATAGCCGAATTATTTTTCATGGTACAATTGAGGTGTATCTTGTGTAAAAAAAGGCCACGGTGAAATTCAAGAATAAATAATTTCACTTTGAAGGAAGCTAAAAATGTCTACATTTACCGTGGTGCTTTTTAAAATTGTAATATATTAATTGCATTACATTGGAATTGTTGATTGTGCAAAGACTAGACCATGAGCTAACTATGTATACCCCATTGTCTTGGACCATTGGTTATTATTGATAATAACTCCCGCGCTATTCAAACCGTTCAAATCTTAAGTGCTGCTGAGACATACATAGATTCAAAAGGATTTTACCGGCTCTATAGAAATTCTATTCAATGCTTATCAAGGTTAATCGTGTTTACCATCCATGTGCTCTATTATCTATGATCAAACACTGAAAAAAGGACTTTGAATTCTAATGATTATCGAAGCAGCATGCAATGACAAATGAATGGCCCAATACCATCACAACATCTTCCAAAGTAGGATATTATCAAACAATATTTGAGATTCTTTATCTCTTTATCTTACGATAATTGCAAAGTTGTATCCTTGACATTGTTTTAACCCGGCTGCAACGGCATGATAACCACACGCGTCCTGTATATGACAACCTTTCGGGGCAATACCGTGTTTAATCCCAGTGGCACACCTCAAGTGTGAAAATAACCGACTTGTAAACATTTCATCATGTTCACGATCGCAATCAAAACGCTTTATTCCTTAATAATAATTTTTATAGCGATTTTCCATTTGGATCATAGATTATTCTGATCAAACCGCTTACGATTCGCTGAAGGCAAATGGTTAAAATCAATTCACTTCATTTAGTGAGTGCTTTCGAATTCAGCATTGTTTAGAGCACCGAGATTGTAATATTTACCCTTTGGAAGCAGGGGGAAGACCGGAGTGCCCGGAGAAAAACCTGCGGAAGCAAGCATGGACTGAAAACCAAATACACATACAGCGCTGGTGTAATGAGACTGAGTTTCCCCCATAACCAGGAGTCCGGGTCTAATTGAACTACACGGAATATTAAGTCGCAATCGATGATTAAATTTGATCGCACATGTACAAGTACGTTCTACACAATTTAATAGTAGCTAGGACATTTAAGTCACACGGACGCTGTATTTCATTACACCGGGACCGGGAATCGGACCCGGGACTTATATGGTTGCAAAGCGAGGGAAGTACCGAAACGCTAACCCTCTTAAGTGTTCACCCTCTGTTCACTGTTTATTTTGTTGTCTGTCCTCAATTGAGAGAACTGACCATGATTATTTACAATAAACCGCGGTCACTTTGGGTGAAGAATTATGGTCCGGATAGCTTGTCTTACCCTTTATTATTTGTTCATAATCAAATGTCAACATCAACTCATTTTGTTCGATGAAAGCAATTAAAAAGATAAAAGTCGATGGAAATATGATAAGTAGATGGAAATGAGGTACCGAATTATATGGTCGCTAAACCAACCAAGTGAATAACGGCTGGAAATGCCAATAAAAGAAAACAAACGTGGTTGTCAAAGATTTTTGGTATACTTTTCACGATTTACTTCCAAAAGCGAAAAGAAAATGACAAAGTCTTAATATCAAAAAGAAAACCAAGATCAAGATTGTTATCATGCCTATTCACACCCCTCCACTAAATGTCCCCACTAAACTGCCCACCACCAAAATACGTATATGTTACAGCATATACAGGGTGTCCCAATAAACATTGTGCATGGGAATAAAGCTGATTTTCTCAGAAGTTTGTTTGACTATCTTCTTAAAACACATATTACTTTATACTTTAAAGTTAATGCCTGTGTCTATCATTGTTGAAAATTTCAAGCTAATCCATCGATGCAAACCAGAGATATGATTTATTTTGTCAGCTGGTATCATTTTTCTTCTGCACAATGGAAAATCCTGTAGTTAAGAATGTTATCAAAGAACTTCATCAAAGGCTTCATACAAACCTTTGACACTTGAGTACTTAACATCGAAAACATCACTACGTACCTAACTTATATTCTTCGAAAAATACACCAAAAACAAATTAATTAGAAATTTGTCTTAATTTACATCACACGCAACGACTCTAGATTCATTAAGGATTAGATAAAGATAGAAAACTGCTTAAAAATTGCACAAACCCTAAGAGGTCTTTTACAAGATATCTTTGAATGACGCTGGTTGCCCACATTGCTTCCAAACATTAAGAATTATTTCATGTGCTTATAAATCGTATGAATTGATGACATGATATTCTGCGTTTTGGTATAGCCAATATTGTTTTCAATCTTTTTTGACAGTTCTTAGAGTTTTCACATGTCCAATTTAAGTCCTTTCTGATCATAGCGAGATGTATGTCCTTCAATCTGTTTTCCTAGATGGTGGATACACTTTCTTCCCTGCTTTCCATATCTCTAACGACACAGCATTCCTCTTCGTTGTCATATTCGTACTTCACTTCTTCGTCATAAGGTTCATACTTCATTGTCAATAATTAACCAAGCGTCAATGATGTGTAGCTCCTTTAAACATTTTGTTCAATGCTTCACCATAGAGATTATCCTTGTGCAGAAGGAAAATAATACATGCTGACAAAATTAACGATATCTCTGGTTTGCATCGATGGATTTTCTTGAAATTTTCAACAACGAAGAACAAAGGCATGGTCTTTAAAGTGATAAAAGTTTCAAGAACCTAGTCTGAAGAACTTCTGAGAAAATCAACTCTATTCCCATGCACAATGTTTATTGGGACACCCTGTATAGAGAGAGCAAAATCCATGGTATAAGTTAGTAGCTAATTTGGGCACATCATGGTATTGGCACCAAGTTCAATCTATCTGCTCGATTTTAGCCTTTCAAATCGACTGTGACGCTGAAATTGTGCGAATGACCCGCATATATTGCAGATAATATGTGTCAATACCGGACTTTGCATCATCATGATCATATCACATACTAAAACACCTTGGGATTGTATTTGGAGTTTTCAATTGCACAACACACTGATTATTGCATAATACCATTGAAGTCGTCGATAAGCTATCATTGTTTCTGATAGTTAATGCTAACAATGTCAAATGCCCTCTTGCCAAGTGTGTAATATCAGATCCAGGCTATCAGTATGGCAAGTCTACAATTGTCACTCCAGTGAGGTGCCGCTCCAACGTTCGCCGTGCAAATTGAAAACTCTTTCTCAACACGAAAATTGTTGGAGCTTCAAATGGTCCTTGCGTATATCGACTATATAATAGTCAGTTTTGATCCAAGAAACCGATATAACACTGAATACTGTGAAAGTTAGTTAAAGTACCCTGAATACAAATGCAATACCCGAATGATGAGAAAAGAATCTATCGATTGGCTCCCTGGCTACAGCTTGCCATTTCTTTTCCTTTACATAGTCATCCATCGCGCCTTCTAGTTTCCCGTCGCTAAATTCTGGCGCCAAGTCTAGATATTCTTCCCGCATGGCAATCACCACAATTCCACCTGTAAATTATGCGAGAAAATCATATAAATGTAACATGAGTGCAAACCACAAGACTATCAGCTTAACTAGTAACCGTAACGTGAGTAACCAAAATTTTACCCACTGCTCTCTGAATATTAAGCTGCTTGGTATTTTTGTTATTAATAACAAAAAACTAGTGTAGATCTTTTAGTTTGAGCACACTGTTGAACAAAACTCAGGTCAATATTTTCAATGTCCTTTTTGTATAATGCTAGTAACCATTTTTTGCAGGTGACCCATATTGGAAATAAAGGTTAAAGATAACATGGAAATAAAGGCTACATGAATTCAAAGACTACAATGTTGAGTATCTTCACAATAAGAATGAAACAGCTCAAGTGTCATATGAAAATGCTATAGCACCATGAGTACAGAAAGGTCCAAAAAGTGTAATGCAAGTAACGGAAGAATCGCCCGTAAGTTGTTTCTAAAATTTCATGGTGGATGGAAACATTTGCGATAGGGGATCCATTCCTTTTCTAAAAAAAGTTTCCCGTACAATGTGACAGTCATATTTTCAAATAAAATATGCTATCATGGTTATGCAGTATCAATATTGTCTGAGAGTAGCTAATCAGTGATAAGGTATGTTTTAAACGCACTATTGTATTTTTGCAATGAGTGTCAGATTACAAATTATGGCTTACAGATTCATTGTTTTATGAGCAGTTTTAAAATATAGGTAACCATTACCTAGGGAGCAAAACAGGTTTACTTGCAACGAGAAATTATTTTTATGTGTCCTATCTAGATGGGTGCTATGGACCATAGGTAACATCCCTAGGGTGGACACAAAATCATTCTGTTGCACGGAACCATACAGGAGGGGGTAAAAGTCATTACAGGGGGAAAATTTGAAAATTGGTCAAATCTTGTTCAAAACCATTCTAACATGTTCCTCTCATCATAACGAACCAGAAAATGTATACTTTGACCCATCTCCGATGAATGCTTCAAGAGTTATATCCAAAAACATGAAAGGTCAAATCAAGGGTCAAGAGATTGGTCTATGGGAGTCAAACATTTTAAAAGTGATCGATTTTATTCAGAATGGTCTCAAATTGTTCGTCTTGCAAAAGTGTCTGTACAAAGTAATATTTTCAAACGTCTACGATCAACCGTTGCTATGGTTACAGGTCGATATAAAGTTTTTGTTATTTCATGTATATATATGCACCAATTGGAAATAATGTTTTTTTCTTAATATCATAGAAACGATTGATCGAAGACGTTGGAAAATATTACTTTATGTAGACAGTTTTGCAAGACCATTTTGAACAAAATCCGACACTTTTAAAATTGTTGACTCCCATAGGCCCAACATGTGACCCCTGTAATCACCTTTCATGCTTTCGGTTATATCTCAAAAACTCTTCATCAGATATGGGTCAAAGTATACTTTTTCTGCTTCCTTATGATGAGAGGAACATGTTAGAATGGTTTAAAACAAAATTTGACCAATTTTGAAGCTTGCCCCCTGCAATGACTTTTACCCCCCTCCTTCAGGGTCCCATGCAGGTGACTGATTTTGTGTCCACCCTAATGTTTTTACCTATGGTCCAGAGAACCTAAATAGATAGGACACATTAAAATAATTTCTCGTTGCAGTTTTACCCCTAAAATGGGGTTTTGCTCCCTAGGTACATGTCTGATAAATATTAGTTTAAATAATTGCCAATTGTGCATGGATTATTTGTGCTTTTAAAACTAGATCGTAATTAAATATGAATTTACAATTTTCATCAAAATGTTGCACAAGTTTACATTTATGAAATGTTGATGCTTAACATTAGCCCACTATCATGACTATAATAACAGTAATTGCGCTGCAATTAAAAAAGTATGCAGTGTTTTCAAAATCAGTCTCAATACAGATTTGTCACAGGGTTGGCTTTTAGCCGGCTAAAACTAGTTTTTGCCGCTTCCGACTAAAACACCGTTAAAACCGGCAAAATATGGTTTTAACCGGCAAAAAGTGACTGACAAATGTTCATCTCCCATCATTCAAATCTCATTTTCACGTGCATTGACCTCAGGAACAACTTTTTACATTTTTAATGTAACATTGGGGCAAACTACACGAGAGCTCGGAATGTATAACCATGTAGATTCCTGGGATGTACATCCATGTACATTCAACAAAATACGTTCGTGCGCCTTACACATTGCGTGTGCGTGCGCGTTAACATGCGTAACATGCGACTTGGTAGTACGCATAGGTATAACGCGTAGGCGCAAACACACACGCGCAGTTGAATACGCAGCGTGAATCCACATTTTGGTGACGCATCATCGTGTAGACACAACGGGGCTCTCCACACGGACACATCAATCTGTACTTCGTACATCTAGATGCATGTAGATTAAACTGGATTTCAGCAAACGATCGCGCTAGCATAAGTGAATGCGCGTGTACATACGCGTAGTTGTGCTATTTCTACGCTCACGCACACCCAAGCGTGTAAATACGCGCAACTGGAGTAAAGTCAGATTGACGCGCGACCGTGTGAACACAATCTGCACTTCGGAAATCTACATTCATCTAGATGCATCTACATTTGACGCTTCCGTGTGGAGAGCCCCAATCTCTACTCCAGGAATGTACATCGATGTACATTCCGAGCTCTCGTGTAGTTTGTCCCAATTTCATCTATAAGATTCACAAAAATCAAAAACAAAAAATACAATAATCGGCGTATAATAAAAATTAAAAATGTGATATTAGGTCACCAAAACCAAATGGTATGGATCATAGAAAAGCATTTTATCCACATTTTACAAATGACAGTTCTTTTTCTAAGGTCAAAGTAATTTTGTTTAATTTCATCACATTCAGGATACAGTTCCAAAAGTTATATTGTCATGAGTGTTTTGCATTTTAACTTTTACTAATTTTTTAAATTTACTGACATACATATACGGGTTGATATGCACCGACATCAGTTCATATTTATTTTTTATTCAAAGTTTTTATTTTAAAAGTTTTACAAAAACAGTGCTTATTCATGTAGTGTTATATATTGTATTTCACTGGGTTTTATTAAACATAAAAGACAAAAAAATTATTGTAATCCTGGGATGTATTAAACACATGACAGATAACAATTTAAAGTGTTTTAATCATTCAACGATTTATTATTCACTTTCAAGTCTTATTTTTTTTACATTTTGAGGTTTTTGCCAAAAAAGGTGGCAAAAACCTCTTGTTTTTACCAGGTTTTAACCGGTTTTTACCAACCAACCCTAATTTGTTACCAGCTTTTCTATGATAGTAGGAACCTAGAAAATGTGTTAATCGCATTTCTGTACATTTTTGAGTTAAGAGGAATACATATAAAATCAAAATTTGTCTAACAGTTTTTTCCCAATTTAGTAACAAGTTGCCTTAATGTATCATTTAAAATAAGCGTAAAGATTGTCACAAATATACTTAGTTATGCATTTTCATGTTTTTTCATCACCTGGTTTGACAATCCGGACAAATTCTGGAAAACATTTTTGTGTTAGATGACCGGCAATGAAGGCTCCTACGCATAAGGCTGCATCATATGCATCTGAAAAAGACAAGAGAGACTGTAAATTATACATGACCAATAATCTCATTTCGATACATATTAAAGGAATTAGGCGTGATCCACTTGGGTATGAAAACTTGCGAAAACTTATTTGAAATCAAAGACCTTAATAGAATCAGAACAAACAAGATCTTTAAAAAGACGATTTTCAACCAAATTTATTTTTTTGGCGTTCTCTCAGCAGTGTTTCTATTTTCCTACGGTATGAGATTCCAAATGTGTGGCTGTTGATTTTAAAGTGAACATTATTCTTTACAAAGTTTAAAATATACATGATATTTTCACTAAAATATATTGTAAGTAACAAAGTTTAAATTTTAGGAATTTAGTCATTTGTTTCTAGAAACATTATATCACTAATTTTTTAATTCTCCGGAGAATGAAAAATTCAAAGCACAAATAATTATTTGTATAAAGAATGGTTAAGGAAATAAGGGAAAGGAGAAATACGCATCGTACGCTAGAACATCAACAACAATCAGACATTAAGGACATTCTAAAAATGCAAAAAAACAAAAAAAAACAACAACCTGCAAATTGTTTTAAAAAAAAATCGAGTGTTGAGGAAAGTTGAACTTCACTTTGGTGATCGTGGCTAATGCCTTTAAGACCGCAGTCATAGCTTTTAAAATAGATTAAAACATAGCGTGATTCAACTATTAAACGTGGTAAGCAGATTAAACAGTCAAGTTAGAACAAAATATGGTTACTAGTATGTGGCTTGCTAACAGGACAGGTTCCAAGTTCGAAAAGGTGCCAAAGGCTGTAGCAAAGTCTTATCATAGGCATACGCTCTCAGAAAAAAGATGCTATTTAATAAGAACCTTTTTTTGTGTCCTCCATATGGTTCCTGCAGCTCAAAGACCCTTTTGAACAAAGAACATGGAACCCTCAAAGTTTCTTGGTAAAACAAAAAAGGATGTTTTCAATGATGAATAACATGTGAATACTTTAGAGGACTAACTTTGTTTTCTCTTCCCTACATTTGCAGATTATGTGAAGACTGTAAGTAAATTAAGCCTTGATGGCCTACTTACATTTTTAAAGGTTCTACAAAGAACCATCAAAGAATCATGAAAGATTCTTGTCAGAACCTTTTAGACGAAAGGGTTCTACATGGTGGACAACGATTCTTAATAGCACCTTTTTAATAATAATCAAATCTGCTCAATTGGTCAAATATGCAAGAGAGTTCAATATGTATAGAATTTTAAATTGTCCAATTGGCTCTAGTGATCAAAATAATTTGAGTTTTTAGTTACACTTTCACTCCCTTTAATACATGGACAATTGTTAATTTCTCGGAACATAGTGTTTAAAATTATATACGTGGGTGTATACTTACTATCTTTTAAATTCTCTTGGTGTCCAGGGTCAAATTTATCACATATAAGACGTCGATAGATGTTCTTTTCGTCGCTAACTTTAATACTGTCTTGTGAAAAGTCGACGCCATCAAAATTCTTATACCCTCGTTGTGCAAGCTTGGGAAAAAGAAAAGAGACATCGAAGTTTTTACAGTGTGTCCAAATAAAAATTGTGCAAATAAAATAATAAAGGGAAACTAAAAGACTAGGGTAATAAAATGGTACATCATTGTAAAGAAATAACTCCAAGTGTCGTTTATTTTGTTCAATTTGCTTATTTTACTATCGAGATAAGTCAAATTAAATGAAGATGTGAAAAATCAAAATTGTGTCTCTAAAATGTTACATCATTGTAAAGAAATAACTCCCAAGTGTCGTTTATTTTGTTCAATTTGCTTATTTTACTATCGAGATAAGTCAAATTAAATGA
>JXSR01S016417.1:32552-43879 GCA_000969725.1 Ophiothrix spiculata | reverse complement strand
AATAGTGTCATTTGCGTGATACAAAAATGTATGTATCTCCTGAACGGATTGACCGATTTTCAAAATTCAAACGGTTTTTGAAAGCTAATCATAAGTTCTTTCCATCTACCACAATAAAAACATGTTTAGCTTAACTTATTTTTTTCACCTGAACTGCCTATTACCATGGTAAAATCTGATCCAGATCATACGGTTTTTGGCAAGTCTGCAAAATCTTCTTTTTGCTCTAACTTTAAAAGTACTTAACCTAGAAAGTTGGTTGAACCACTATTTTGTTGCAAATTTTGCCACCTTTAATTTAAATCCGCTTTAAGAAAATATTTCAATTTTCTAAATTTTATGAACGTACCTACCCTGCATTTTTGTTAACACTGTCCTAGAAATATTTTTAGACCTATAGTTTCGAAAAAAAACACCACAGAATGAGTATAATGGCAATTTGAAATTTAGCGATTTTTGTCAATTTAATTATCCCAGCCGATATAGATTGCAAGTGAAAGCTGGGACAACTGAATAGATCTCCGGTACTAAAAGTATCCTAGTCATAAGTGATGATTGATTAAAACTATAAGAATATCCCACTCCTGCCACCAATGTGCAAGAGATGGTTTCTGTTTTAACTGGTCTGGATATATAAATGAGGTAGACCTAGTCCTGGCACCATGACTTGACTCTAGAGTGACTTGAAGATTGTCTCTGTTTGATATCACCTGGGAAATGTGAGCGAGGACAAGACTTTCATTGAATAACTTTGATCCAATTCAAGATCTTGTACATTGTTTGGGCTCTATTGGAAAGAACGAAAATAATTAAATTATTGGATTACAACGCCTGCTACAAACTTTTGACCCTGTAGGCTGTAGAGCTCTGTAGGCCGTTCATTATTTAACAAGTTTTCACAATTACAAGATGACACTATATTACGTATGATTTGCCTGGTATTTTCTGATCCTGCAGGTACCTCAGTTGACCCACCACCTGTAATTCTTCAATACAAGTTGGTATGTGTAGACCTTGCCAAAGTGATACATGATGAAAGCAGGATAGGGGAGCAGGGAGTTAAAGACGCAGGTAAGAGTAGCAAGGATATGTTTAAATGAAGCGCTGCTCACAGGCAAATCATTCTGAATTTATCTGTACTGTTGAAGTTGAGATAGAGTCAGATGGCATCAGAAGCTGCATGGTGATCATATAAGCAACTGTTTGAAGGCTTTTTAACAAACACACAGTGCTCAGCTTGTAATGCGCTTGTGTGTGTCACCTCGCATTTGTAATTCAACATGTCAATTAAGTGCATGTTTATGATAGGTATTATCATCATCACAGTGTATGTGCGCAAAGCTACTGAACAGGTGTATGACTTTGTCATCTGGATGTGTTGTACAAATTTTTCTTGTCAACATAAATTTATTATTATATTGAAATGTATGTCGAGTCTGTCGACACAACCCATCATGCGGTAGTGCTGTAGCTTTAAATTCGAGATAACGCAAGCAGAAAGAAGTAATGCATATTGTCATGTAATTTTGTTGGGTAATTTATCACCCGGCACCTGGTTAATAATAACCATGAGTTATTATTAATCAAAAGATAGAGAAAGTAAGTCATAAGGCCTTTCTGACTTTTAATGCTTGTGTAAATACGTATGGTTTGTGTCGCGACAGGACTCAGTTCTGTTGACATCTATCTAGAGAATTGGTACTATTTACTTATATTCTGATTAATCTGCTCTTTTCAGACAAGTTACTACTACTGAAACAGAGATCTGCCCCAATACCAAAACCTGAGAAGACTCCTAGGCCTATTGTATCCGGTAATGGTATGGAGTCCACCAATCCTGAAGATCTACAGGTAATTATACCCGCTAGAATAGCAGAGATCTGTCCCAATACCAAAATCTGAGAAGACTCCTAGGTCTATTGTATCCGGTAATGGTATGGAGTCCACCAATCCTGAAGATCTACAGGTAATTATACCCGCTAGAATAGCAGAGATCTGCCCCAATACCAAAACCTGAGAAGACTCCTAGGTCTATTGTATCGGGTAATGAAGATCTACAGATAATTATACCCAGTATTAATAGCCATGATTTGCTCCAATTGCTAAACTGGAAAAGAATCCTAGACCTATTTTGTACCAGTCATGATTTTTGTCATAAGATGCAGTGCCCACTGATTCTTTAATTTTTTATTGCACTTCAAAAAAAAGATCGACACTCCCACCTGACCAAATACAGTTTGTCTCAACATTTATCACCCATATGCGCACCATACTGTTTCTGTCTCATTCATTTTGCAAATTACACTTAAGTATAACATAGATGTACAGAAATCTGAAGATACGACTTCATTGTCATCTTTCTTTTCCAGACACCAGAGGAATCAGCTCCCTCATTAGATGCCATCAAAGAAGCCACCAAGAACGTGCCCAGTAGGAACATGGACAGGAAGGCATGGAAGGAGAAAGGCCCAAGCTCAGATGTAGGTTGCGATAATTAAAACCAAATTGCAGGGGGTAGAATTTGGTGCACAGTTACCAGAGTCCATGTTGATTCTTGCTGGTAGAGATTTTTGCGAGAGTCTTTTGACTGTTGTCTTTTCAGGTTATTTATCATTGTTTATGGTTGCTTATTCTTGGTCTACAGTTCACGAGAATCTAAGTGGACTCTTGTTCTTGTACTTTCTTTTATGAGATTGGACTCGCAAACTTAATTGTGCCATAATTCTAACGCTGCATGGTTACAAAGTAGCTTCAAACTAACACATATGTGCTGTGAATAAGCTGTTTAGAAAAAACACACGGTAGTGTTTTGGGAAAATATGAAAAATACTTAACTTGATTATTTGGTGATTGCAATGTGTTCCATAATTGCGTTCCTCACATTATGCACAGTCTTTCCAACAGGTAGGTATTCTGATCTGGTTTATCTCATATTTGAATGAAAGGATATCACCTGCATGGAGCAATTGTAAAGTTTCATTTGTATTCCTTGAGCCTTATTAATGCTGCAGGCAAAACTGTATGAGAGAGAGAGACCCATAGAAACCCATAGGATATTTATTTTGTGTTAACAAAATTTTCCAGTAATTCAGCACTTAATGGGCCTGAAAATTTACAGGGATTGCGAGAAAAATATGCGCTTTCATGTGGTATCAAAATTTCCAATTTGATTTTGTGAGTGAAAGTGATTGGAAAACACAACTTTGAGGCCAAAACAAAGCAATTCTGTCAAAAATTCAAATCCGTATAGTTTTATTGCATGAATAATGATATTGATATCAGCATTTATATTGCACCTTTCCTATGGCTACAAAGCTCTCGCTATTATTTTTGAGCTGTACAGGAATCATCATAATCATTTTGCCTTACAGTAGGTTACTTGTAGCCATTTACCAAAGGGGCAGATAGATTAGCACCTAGATTATGATATTCCTCTCAAAACGATTAGATTAGATTGACAAGGCAATTGTGATAAAGTAACTGGCCCATAGTGAGGCTCGGAATTTTCAACATTCCGTTTATAAGTCCTGCACTGTTCCCCTAGACTACACATACCCACGTATGAAGCTCACTATTTTGGTTGAGCACTTTACCATTTGAATAGTTTCAACTTCACCGTACATAATTAACTTTTGACTAAATCAAATTTTGTTTTCCCTCCCAGATGACTCCAAACTTGGCTGCTTTGAAGGGCAAACTGGCATACAGGCAAGGTTTTATGACACTAATAGAGCTGGCACATAAGCTGTTGTGTACGGACCGCAAAGCTTTCAGAGCTGTCAGGGAGGCATTAGGTAATCTAAAGGCCAAAGGTCATGCAAGGATAGAATGTTGACGAGAGCTTATTAACACTTAAGTGGATAAGGTGTTTTAGAATCCCGTTAGTGTATAACGGGTGGTCCATATGGACCCATGATTTTGATCGCTTTAAAAACAATGTTCTCCACATTATTTATCTTTGAAACTATACACAGTCATTCACCAACTCAATACAATTCCTATGAAAAAAAAAAAAATCCGTCATTCCGTTTCAAAATGGCGGCCAGATATATCTAATTCGTGTCAAATTTCCATTTTTTTTCGAAAAATGTCCTGCCAAAATTTGAAAATCTGCTTTCCCAAACGAATTTTTCATTGAAATTTGGCTCATAATAGCAAATTATAATTACAAATACATTGCTGAAATAAAAAAAATTAAAAGTTGTTTCGTTTCGGTTTTAGGGACAAAACAAATTTTGAACAGCGCCATCATTTTACCATCAGTTTATGCTAATTATCTCAAACACGACAAGACCGATTTGATTTTTTTTTTGCATCAAAACATGCGCAACCTTGACAATTACATAAAACAGCTTTATAGCGTTATGGACCCCCCCCCCCCTTATGCAGTTAAGTGTAATGCTGCTTTCATACTAATTGTAGCTTTCCAACTTCGTAGCTAACAATGTACTTTTAGTGTGTTTGCGCTGTGACTTTGAATCTTAAGCTTAATCAGACGATTTCAAATGGAAATTTCTCTCATTGCGTTGGTGAGTGTATTGTACCACCAACCAAACGTTGGTAAGAATTAGTTCCTCACTTAATGTATAGGTCTGTATATGATTATATTTAATGTTTATTGTACTGAAAATGCGAGAGAATTTTCGGAAAATTTTGTTGACAAAATAGTGCATACTAATGAGCTTGTACATGATTGGTTGAAAAAATTGCCATGTGATTGACGTTCCAGAGATTTCCAAATGGATTTTGAAAAGGTCTATAAATTGGTCAAGATTGTTGGTTTACAATTTTAGGCATATACCTAAATAACAAAAAATTCCACAGTAATTGGAAGCTAATGTTTATTTCTATTGTCGATATTGTGACCACTTCATTTTGATGTATCAACTTCTGAAACGTATCAAAAACAGCTCTATCTGTAAGATTTAAGGTGGTTTCAGAGTTGGTTTCGCATTGTAGCTTATAACTGCTGAAGATGACCAAGCATTTGCAATTTTGAGTGGTCATAATGTAGCATGACACATTTGCTTATTGCCGCGATGGTCTTTTGCAAGAAAAATTGAATTTATTCCAACTCAAGCGACTTTTCATTGCAACCATCACAAATAGGTAATCGATATTGACTTATCGTGCTTGCTGCAAAATTTTCCAGGTGTAACAAGGTTGAGTCAGCGCACTTGACATTTTTGACGTCACTTGGTCGTACAACCACCACGACAGACACTCTGAAACCAGCTTAACAAACAAGATGTTAGGGTAAGAAGAAAGTTGGCATCCATTTGCAAGTGCTTACAAAAGCTAATTTTACAGTAATAACAGCCCAAATGCTTCCGAATTCAACAGTAAAAACTGGAAATAAAACATTTGAAAACAATACTTCCTTAGGAGATCTTAGCCTATAATGTTGGATTGTAGCCATTCAATATCAGCTCGATACAATGGTGACATTGCCGTTTGAAAAAAAATTACAACTCTCGACGAAAACGCTCCAACCAAATTGTTTGTATTTCTTCAATTGAGCTTGGGTGGCTTAATTGGGTGACAAAACTGGCAACATTTAATGCTATAATTGGCACAGAAATTGATTTTAAATTGTCTTAAAAACTTTCAAGTGTCAGTTTACATTCTATTTTGCATATTAGCTCAATTTAGGGTGAAAAAATTCAAAACAACAAAAGTTGAAATTTTTTTGAAAATTTAAATCACCCAATTGGGCTCCAAGTCCCAGTACAGTGTTGCCAAGCTAGAGGGTAACTTTTTCCTGTCATTTCAAACAACACATTTTTCACTTTAACTTTCTTAATTTTGAACGTTAGATTACGGTTGACCCCTCATTTTTAAAGGATTTTTTTTTCTTTTTTCTCTTTTGTACCAAAGACCACACATTGGTACTTCGATACTTTTATTATCAATTTTTTAAAGGAAATTTGATGATCTTTCCAATGAAAGACATTTCAAATCAATCAATGATACAAGTACTTGCATAACATGCATACCCCATGAAGGAGTCTATTCGTAATGTATTTAAACATTTATAAAATTTGATGGACATGCCTAGTTAAGGGCCACTTCAAAACTCAACCGGCAGCTGACCGCCCAGAACCGAGGTGGTTGCCATTGTTCAGCACAATAACAACCGACCGTGGTTGCCATTGTTCAGAACAATAACAACCGACCAGAACCGGTGGTTCCGGGCGGTCAACCGCTGGTTGAGTTTTGATCCCTTATGTATAAAAGCCTTTGGAAAAATCTTTATTTTATACAGGAAATGCAAGGAAGGCTGCCAAGGAAAATGCGCGCATCCCTTCTGTAGACCCTGAAGCACTCAAGAAACTGAAAGATATGGGCTTCCCTGAAATTGCTGTGAGAAAAGCACTTGCAGCAAATGAGTAAGTACATGGTACAAAAATGTGGTTTTATAAAAAACAAGTACGGTATGACAATTTCTAGTGTCCATAGTTTCATAGAGTAGCTAGCAGTATGTTGCAACTATATGTCAAACAATAATTTATTGGACAATGTAAACAAAAATCCATATTGCAGCCCCACTATGTATTTTGTTTTGTCATATCAAATGGTTGATTTTGACCTATGATATGTTGTTTTCCATCCCTTCCAACCCTAACCATTATTATAAACTCCATAGTACAGGGCGATTCATAAATATCTCTGCCTTGCTCTTTGCATTTGTTACATTAAGTATGTGCTATATGCTTGTTTATGAACAGCAATATTGGTCAGTTTCACTCACTTCCTAAAATAAACACTACCACCTAAGTTTATCTGAAACCAAGAAGTTATTACTGTAAACTAGAGTAGAAACTGGTTGCTTTCCTATTGTACCAGGTGCATTGTGATTGTTGATGAGTTACATTCTAAATATAGCCTAGAGCTTGCTCCCAATTCTATCACGAGTTAAGTTGTTGTGATTCATGCACATGTGATAAACGACAAGCTAAAAGGCCCAAGTGTTTACAATTAATGATGTGCAGATGATTACAATCACCCTGTTTAGGTTTTTGCCAAGAAAACCAACTTGGTACCAAGTAAGCTAAAAGAAGCTTATCTTCAAAAGGGCTCCAAGATGTCTTTTAGATTCAGTTTTGAATGCAGGAAGAAGATCGAAGTACCCGGAGAAAAACCTGGGGAAGGGTACAAGCATGGACTGAAAATCAAATGCACATAAAGCGCCCGGCGCGGAAATCGAACCCAGGACCTCATTGGTGCAAGGCGAGGGAACTACCGCTTCGCTAACCTGCTCCCCCATTAACAATAAGTTCAAGTAGTTGTATTTCGTGCATATGCAATGAATAGACAAGCTTCTAATGGACTAGGGTTTACAGGATGGTGGAGACAACTGCCAATATATAATAAGTTCAAGGAAGGTCACTTGATATTTGGCTCATTGGTATATTAAATTCTTGCCATCTGAAGTCATTATTATATCCAAAGTGAGCTGGCCATGAAGATTGAAAGTCAAATGAGTAATGAGTAAATCAGTTATCTTTTGACTGATAAATTGGTGGGTACACTTGAATTCAGTTTCTACTCCAGTTTACTTGAACTTTGTGCTGGAACTTACTGTTGCACAGAAAGAGGTGGGATTATATCTTTGTGCTGGTATCAACTGATGTAATTGGCTGGTTATACAATACATAATTGTTATGGATAAATTGGGAAGCAGGTAGCACAGCGGTAATTCACTCGCTTTGCACCAATGAGCCCAGGTCTTGTTCTGGGTTCTATTCCTAGTCTCGGCGCTGTATGTGCAATTGGTTGCCAGTTCAAACTTGCTTCCGCAGGTTTTCCTCCGGGTGCTCCGGTTTTCCTCCTACATCTAGAACTGACAAATAAATCTGACAAAGGACCCTCATGGAAAGCAGTACTAGACACTGATGAGGCTATCCTCTATAAATATGTCATATTTATATGTAAATTCCCCTAATTTTTAAAAAGTTTTTCTTTAGTATAATCGTATTCAATATTTTGGGAATGACCCTATTGTGTCTTATAATCTTATTCCATATTTTGGGAAATTCACCCTGTTGTTGATTTTCTTCCTTTAAATTGGTGTTTGCATATTTTGTGCCAAAATTCTAAAAAAATACTGGTTTGGATTTGAAAGTATGTATGAATGCATCATCAACCACTACTTCAGAAATTACTCCTGGTCCTGAACAACGGCCCTTCTTTCTGGAAATCTTAAGGAATAAGAGCCTCTTTATTCAGATTACTGTCTCCTGGTCTATGTCAGCTTCATAAGAAGCTTGAAAGTGAATATATATTACATTCATTGAAAACTGGCAGCCATTGCACTTACAACTTTCTTGCCTTCACATTTGCAGAATGAAAGTGGAAACATCCATGGAGTGGCTTCTAACCCACAGCAATGATCAAGATTTCAATGACCCACTTCCACTTCAAGCGGACGATTCCACAAAACCATCTGGCGATAATAACAATACCACGGAACTCAGAACTCAAAACTCTCGTTTAGCTCCTAGTAGCGAAGATGCATCTCAGGATGCAGCTGACAGTACTAATGAAGCTCAAGGTGCAAGCGGTTGTGCAGGTGCAAGTGAGGGTGCAGGTGCAGCATTGAGCGATGATGATTCAGATAAGGAGTGTACCCCTGATGAAGCATTGCAGGTTTTCAGAGAGTTTAGGAATAGGCCTAGGAAGCCTCCACCTGAGATGGTAAGATTAAAAAGCAATGAAATGAAACTCAATTACTTTCAGTTACTAAAAACTTATTTTGCTTTGCATACTATTATGCAATCATGATTTATGTACAAATATTGACTGCTAATGAGGGCAATAGTAGAAACTATTGCCCTGAAGTGGTCTTGACGCTCTATATTTCCTGATACCAAAGGTCGAGGAAAGATGATAGTCTGAAGATCACGATCACTAAAGGTTCATTCCACGGAAAATGAAGCTTTTTTTGACTTCAAGCAAAAAATCAACTTTTTATTTGACCATATAAGCAGATCTTTCAATCATACGTTTGTTATTGGTACATGAGGAGTATTTGCCAAACAGAAATTGTGAAGTTTTTCTATTCTTGCATGAATGAGCATGAGCATGAAAGTTTTTACACTCAAAAATGACACAACTTTACCAAAAAGTTACACCAAAATGTCACAAATATTACCAAACAAAACATTGCATTAAAAGAAATCCTGACGATAGAATTTCCGACAACTTCAAGAAATTATTTGTAAATATGTCACCCACCATCTGTGGAAAGCGCAATACAAAATTCGTGTCAGAGAAGTTTTACTTTAAAGTCATTTAGAGCAAACTCCTACATATATTGGTCCCACCAGTGGGCACTATTATCAACAGTAAACTTGTGGATAAAATTTCTATGTAGGGATGAAGCCATTTAAAAGTGAAATGTTTCAAGTTTTTTAGTCACAAACGTTACTTTGGAATTGCCCTCAAGGGAAATAGGCCCTCAAGGGAAATAGGCCCTCAAGGGAAATAGGCCCTCAAGGGAAATAGATTTTTAATGAAAGAGCAATCAATATTTGTTTTACGTACCGATTTTGTTTTGAGAGGGCAATAGTAATAAGCAATTATTAATTGGCTCAAATCAAGCCAATCGGTATGTAATAATGCATCATAGCCTCCTTAAAGGAGCCCTGTCTGATTGAGTCAGCATTTTTTCAAACTTTGTGAGATGTTGGTACCAAAATATTCGTCATATTTTTCTCATTACCCATGTGAAATTTTACGGCTGAAATGTGTCGTGCTTCAAGATATAAGTGAAAATGTGTTGAATAATGGTAACCATAAAATTACTGACACAGTAAAGTAAAGGCAAGTGGAAAATACAAAATTACTCATGAAATCAAAACGGTTGTTCTGATATAACTGAAATTTAAAACATATTAAGTGGTGATCTTTCATATGACAGTGAAAACTAAAATGTGAAAAATCAGACCATGCACCTGTAAGGGTCCAGGGGTTTTCATCTTAAAATGACAAACTAGATTAAAATAATGAATTAGATACATGGAACTCATGCACTGTAGATTTGAACCAGTTTAGATGAATTGGTTATTGAGTAATGTGGATTTATATATAATGCATGGTTATCATTAATCAAGGTAATAACACACCAGAAATACTCTCATCTGATTAGTGCACAGCATCCATGCACTTTTGATAAATGTTGTAACAAAGGTCCAATATCTGAATAATTAGTTCCAAATTTGTGACAATGGTGTAGTGCTATACTCATAGTCATAAAGAAAGAGTAAGATCTTGAAAAATTTGACACTTAACATATTGTTGAGTGTACAAGTAATTGGATAATTCAATCTCTGTCAGTTTCTGGCCATAATTCTGTGTGCAATTTTAATAGTATATTCATATACTGACCTATTATGATATCAGTCCACTCAGTCAAACGTGAATGAATACTAGAGCAGCCCAAATCAAGCAAGGCTATTGATACACAGATAAAAAAGTACCTTTTTAAAGGTAGCTTGAACAGCTATTTACACATGTTAGAAAATTAGCTATAAAGTGAATAGTTTTGGGGAATGGTAAGCAAAACCTATTTTCATTTAAAGAAAGCACTTCAAAAGTTTTATAATACTCGGCCAATTTCTTATGTTTTTCTTTATTTTTTGAAAATTCCCTAAAAAATCAGAGTTTTTGAATTTTCATGTCAAGAGGGAATTTGCTATGACATTCAAATTTTAGGGGCTGACGAAGGATCACAATAGCTAAATTCTCTCTTGGGCTTTTCGCCATAAGTGTTTTATTATCAAGAAAAATATTTTTTTAGTTCCTAAATTTAGGGATATTTTCAAACACCTATGAAATTTTAAAAGCCAACGAGAGAATTTGATAGGCTTTAATTTGACACCTTGAATTGAAGCATGGGAAGTATGAATGAAAATTCTGAGAAATCTGGCTATTCAGTGTTTCTAGAAATGAACGCAATAAAATTTGGGAATGAGTACGCCAAATTCAACAACTGCGTCTGACAAAATAGTTTGGTCACAACAAGAGAGTGAAATTATGTAGGTACAGGACTAGATGCAACCCAATTTTCATGCATTTTGATTTTTCTTTTATCTTCAACCAGGCATTACATCATCTACAACGGATGGGTTTCAGTAGAGAAGAATGTTTAGAAGCTTTAGCATGCAATAATAACAATGCCAAAACTGCCGTAAGTAGTCTTTATAATCTGGTCATATGGTCACGAGAGGTCTTTCTTGCATCATCTTCTAGGAGACTTGAGGAGTGTTTTTCCAAAAACTAACTTAGTCCTTTAGCTGCCACATGCCATATTTCCATATATAGAT
>JXSR01S016417.1:14984-27058 GCA_000969725.1 Ophiothrix spiculata | reverse complement strand
AACACAGTTGAGATTTCAACTGGTTTCAACTGGAATTTTGACCTGGGCCCCCAGCTGTGAGGTGGGTCGAAAAAGCCCGGCTCTTTGAGGGTTAAAGTATATAGGACTTTCTCGCATTCACATGATAATTTATCATTTTATGAACTAAGTATTGGGGCTCTCCACATGGACAAATCAATCTGTACTTCGCACATCTAGATGCATGTAGATTAAACTGGATTTCAGCAAACGATCGCACTAGCGTAAGTGAATGCGTGTGTACATACGTGTAGTTGTGCTATTTCTACGCACATGCACACCAAATTAGCGTGTCAATACGTGCACCTGGAGTAAAGCCAGATTGACACGCGACCGTGTGAACACAATCTGCACTTTAGAAATCTACATTCATCTAGATGCATCTACATTTGACGCTTCTGTGTGGAGAGCCCCATTATTCCTTTATTATATCTAATCAAATTGTTATTTGTTGTTTGATTATTTTCAGTGTGATTGGTTATTAGGAGGTAAGAAACCGAGATACGAAGAATTAAATAGACCCCTTGATAAATCTTCACATCTTCACACAGAAATAATCAAGAATCCAGTTATACTGATGGGACTTACTAAAGTCAGAACATTATTAGGTATGTATTCTTACTGTAAACCACTGTTCATATACAGTGTGTCCCAGAATTAAGTTATCAAAATCTCAATGCCACATAATTCAAAAACTAAATGATTCCAGACAATGACAGTTGGTGACAATAATGTATGATGTCTCCACTTGCTTTGGTGCCAAAATGAAGAAAATCCATGCATCATACATTATTGTCACCAACTTTCATTGTCTTGGATTATTTAGTTTTTGAATTACGTAGCGTTGAAATTTTGGTTACTTCATTCTTGTGATCTGTTGCTTACCTATTTGTAAATATTGTTTATACATCGTAAATAATCAACTGTTTTGCTATGTATTGCACCTTTCTTTTGATTGGCTTAAAGTTTGTCTATTCTGTAATTCGTGTCTTGGTTGGCTTATTGCGATCATATGATAAATCACATAATCAATATTAGCGAATCAAGCCACTTGAAACTTTGCAATTGATGGATGATTTATATCAATAATTGATCAGTAAATTCATGAAATATCTGCCGATCCGACAATATCGAATTATACAAATACACCGCAAGTACACTTCTCATTAGAATGTAACTTATCAATTATTCATAATGTAATGTGATATTTTTCCCCGTCTATTTCAGCTCTGGAACACCTTACACATTCACCTGAAGCACTAGAATTCTGGTTGACAGACCTTGATGTAGGGCAAGTCTTACACGAACTCAATCAAATTATATCCATGGACTTTGATTTTGAAAATGATCCTGATTTAGAAATGGCACTAGAAGCATTAGAAGCCCAGGAGGACAGTGATGACGATTTATGAATGTTGGCATGCAGATGGTGTTTTAAGTACTTCCCATAATTCCATTCAAAATTTGAAATCAATAGCTCAAAGCAACCCATAGTGAGAGTATTTCCCATTGACATTACACAGTGAAATGCATGTTTCAATGTAGCACAGTCAAGCGACCAGGAAATTAAAATTACCTTGAATCTGTGGTCGCTTGATGTTTTGACACCCATAATACAGATTGATTTAGTGTGAAATTTAACATCATTACCATATAAATACACAATAGTGGTAAATTGACCTCGCTGAACATTCCACTACTTCATTCATACTCACTGAGTTGTTACTGTGTATTGTGGGAAGGTCTTAAATTAACCTCTGGTTGACATGTAGGGACGGATAGAACTTGTGGTATGATCAGATACGAAAAAGAAGATTCCAGACTCACTATACTATCTCAAGTGCTGTACTACTAAGGAGCTCAATAATCAGAGATCAGTAATAATCTGTAGTGTGTTTCACAAAGAGTTACAAACGTTTGTAAGGATTGCAAACTGTTTTGCAAGTACTAATTTTTTTTCCCTTTCTTATTTCAATATCAACATATAAATACATATATATATATACATAAAACACATTTATAAAAACCACACAATGATATTGCGGACATAATCAAAAGGCCAATAAGACCTGAAAACGATTATGCCCTAGGAGTTACAAACTTAAAGTCAAAAAATGAAAAGAATATTATACAAAGAGAAATATGAAAACACAAGACAATGCCAGGAAATGAGAAGGAAAAAAGTGATTTTCGATGTTATCCAAAACATAAACATTTGTTATAATGATGTATGTCCAAAATATAAATTCATTCATAAAGTTACGAACAATCGTAAGTTTATTTCACGAAAGACTTACAAATACAATTTATAATCATAAGTTTACGATCAACTTTTAGTCATCGTAGGCATTGTAAATATGATCATAAATTTGAAATTAATTATATTTATGGTTTATTTTGCAAAAAAAATGAATTGAATAGTAAGTATATGAAAGTGGCTACATATGCTTTGCAAAAATAACACAGAACTCTTTAAGGATTGCAATTGCTGTTTGATATAATTCAATAAGTTACGCACGTTTTGCAAACCTACGAACGTTCTTTTAAACTCTTTGTGAAATATACCCAACACCATTTACAGTCAGTATCTACTACGATTGTTCGTATCTTCGTTCATAGCTCCGATTACTTTCATAACCTTTTGTGAAATTGATCTTACAATCATTCGTAGCCACGATCATTTTTACACTTACGAATGTGCTTACGAATAGAACTTACGATCACCTTTGTGAAATGCACCTCGTATTCTTTTCAAAATGGGCAATGGAGCCTAAGTTGCTCTAAGCTCTCGATTGCAAAGTTATTGCCTGCACGACATGGTACCTTTTGCGCTTTCATTTGTAATTGATTGCATTAATAATATTTATAATTCAAAATGTACTTTCAGCATGATTTTTATACAAAATTTGTAATTACTTTTAAAGATAATACCTGTGCAAATCAATTTTTAATGCAGCTCATCTCTTAATTTTTATTGATAGCCTAAATTAGGTATGTTGCTGTTTAAAGTGTCGGTTTTGAGATATGGCCGGTGTAATTCTGAGTCAGCTTTGATAGTTTTCCATAGCCAAACCCTATTACCCCAAATGCATCTCTATGGTTGTTGAAAATGGTGACAAAGTCTGGAGTCTCTTTCTTATATCTATCTTGGTATTTTAGCTTTGAGTTAAAAGGATTTCAGAATATCATGTCGATTTGAAGTATACAGCAAACTAATGGTTTATTCAGAGTCTGTCGATATGCATCGTAAGACGCCTATCGACCCGCAGTCTTTTACACGCTATTCCTTGTGCATAGTGTAAAGACTGCGCGTCGATGGGCATCGATCGATGCATATCGACAAGACTCTGAATAAACCATCAATCAGTCCTGATATGGTAAATCTGATTAGATTAAGATACATCCTTTTACCTTGTGACAATTATCTCTTTATGAACACATACCCTTTCCATTGATGGAAAATATATTAACAATAGTTTATTGTTCTATAAAGCACACTTTGTTGAATGGCATCAAGAGCTACAGTTAAATGTCACAAGTAGGATGTATCTCAAATTATTAGTTTTAACCAAATAAATTGTAAAGGAGAAGTGGTGCTTGCTTGACTGCCGTGTAAGTCCTATAAGATGGCAGCCATATTGGATTGTCGCTCATGGAGGGTGAGTCATTGTACCTCTGGAATTTTATGGTTCAGGCTAAGCCAAATGCTTTCACTCAGATACAGCTGATCATATCTCTCTATAACTGAACAATTAAATAACTTAAAAAGCAAATATTTATTTGTAATAATATCAGTTAATTATGCCTTGACAAGTTAACAAATTAAATGTTCATATTAAACAAAAATCAAACAAGCACTCATAACAAAAAACATATGATAAATTGTACTTTTTAATTCCAAGATAAAATTTATCATTATAACTTTCTTGGAAAGAACAATTGTCTGACTTCAAGACCTAAAATGACCATCAATTTGGTGTTGATATGACTTGCCTCTGTATAAGCAGCTGACTTTATGAATGCTAATAATTAAATAGTTCATATTATTTGTATATCTAAATAGCAATTAATGCAGTTGTCAACAATTATTTGCAACTCAGTGAGTTTGTACGTCTCTTGCCCCGCATCAAATATGAGATATAGATAGGACATTTGCTTCTCAGGATACTCCTATACCCTATGATATAAGACAAGCTACATATCTGATAACCAATTCATTATTCTGATAACCAGTTCAACAGCTCACTATACCTCCTTATACATGAGTGTACCGTTGTTGATTCGTGATGAATCCACAGTTGATATTTAAATTAGCGCGTCACGCATGGCACAGCGTTTACAGAAGTGCATTTACGAAGTACACATAAGTCGGTGCACTACTCATAGAGTGTCCGGCACAAAAACCTGTTGCTTGGGAAAAATTGAAAATGTCAGAGCAGCAAACATTCACAAACTGACACTTTGCTTCAGATTATGCTAAATATTTTTTGAAGATTAGTAGGCCTATCTACTAAATTGAAAACATGTAGAATTGAATTCATCCGTTTTCATTGTTGAAAGGTATTCAAATACGCCACACAGTTGTTCATCGCAAATCAACAACGATGCATCTGTGTATTTATATGGCGAGAGATCTGGCTTTAGCCACCTGAGCATGATAAAAATACGCTGACACATTGGATGTAGATCATATCTAATTCAATGACATATCCAAACGTGTTGATCTAATTAACACCCAGTACCTTGTTCCTCTTGACCCTAATCCATTTACCATAGGTTTCAGTGTTAGACTCTGCTCAAGCTACCTATTTGTAATAATATTTATTTTTGGTCATGTTTAAGGTGATATCAAAAGCATGCAATTGTCGGCACAGTACAATACACAGCTATGAGCAGGAGAAGTTGGTATACATTGAAATGTGATGGAGTGTAAAGAAGGAAAAAAGTCATGTGTTTCATAAAATGTATCCTTTTGACATCTAATATTATATTCCATTTTGTAATAGGTTGAACAAGTATCTGGAAGTCTTACATTTGAAGCATTAGTAATGTATACATTTCCGTAACTTACAATTTTAGTAAACATTTTACGAATGTTGATAAATCCAATTACATGTCATTTAAATATTAATTGCATCCAAATAGAACAAATGGTTGTATTTTAACCAATGTATCTTTAAAGAAATGTCAGTGTTTGTTATTGTTATTGTTTTATTTTTAATCTTATAGAATTTTTGAAAATGTTGATTTTGTTAATGAAGAAATATCACAAATGTTTGAAACTGAAGGCCCTGAATGCATTTACACCATTAAAACAAAATGGTTAAGCTCCCAGATCACCAGTCTTATTTGTTAGCAGTTTTTCTATATGGCCAAATAGAATAATAACATAAACCCATGCAAACAAATTGATGGTCTTAAATTTTTGGCACTTTAGAACAAAAAGATTCCCATGAGGTCTTCTTGGTTATCGCTCAAACAAGAAACAGATACTTAATGTATAATTGCCAGGTGTATTGAATGTACTTAGAGCTATTAATTCCCGTTCACACATACCTATTATTTATCCAAGGTTGTGATTGGTCATCTAGCTATGTGTAAACAATTAACGATCATACATCTAAATACATACTCAATAAAGTTGCCGAAGAGGCAATATCTAATTGAGAACAGCCATGGTAAATGATATAAATACAGCCATGTCACCAACTCTTGCATGTTTTGATTGGCTCAAAGTTGGCCAATTACGATCATTTTTTATCATATGAGCACTTTCAACCAATCAGCACACACGGTAATCTACGATTGATAGATGATGGATAGATAACTGATCCGTAAATCCATCAAATTTTTGCCAGCAACATTGAAAAGATATGTTTCCAAGGGGAATTTTGCCCGGATTTTGACTTATAGTATATAAAAAATTGTATGTGTGAAAGGGGTTTATTTGTATGTGTTTGTGTGTAATTGCTTGATTTGGCCCTTGGGCAGGTGACGAGAATCGCTTCGCTATTCTGAACGCCACCCGCCCTCAGATTAAATCGAGCGATTACACACTGACATATATGAACCCAAAATTTTATTTTGAGGGTTAAGCACTACAAGACGGTTTGCCTAACAGAAATCCCGAGAACAAAAGATTTCAAGACTGGATGGTTCCTTTCCAGAAGAATGATCTAATTAAATCAGTCATGATCATTAACGTTTTGTCAAGACGTAATAGTTTTTTCCAGGTGAATGATATAATTAGATCATTCATCTTGAAATTAACATCAGGTCGTGAAATCTTGTGACTGTTGTTATGGAGATATGGCCTCGTGGTGCTCAACCTTAATACGTTGATGTAGCATTGATGCCTTAATGTTTTTATTTTTTATGGAAATAAATTATGATTATGATTATAACATAAGTATTTGACTACTGCTTTTTGAGATTTTTTGCTATGACCCTCGGATAATAATTATGAGACATCTCACAAGTGTGTACCTAAAAAGTTTCAAGTTAATACATTTTGTTAATTCTTTAGATTCTGAGATTTCAGGTGATGCATGATATTTTTAATGGTCAATTTCCATTGGCTAATTTTTAAAGAAGAAATTGGACTTTGTAATTGCAGGATTATGATAAGTAAAGTACAAAAACTGTCAATTTCACGTAAAATATGACATTTGCCAGTATCTATCACTTGATATGGATATTTCATTGATGAAATATAGCAATCATTGAAAGGAAAACAACAACAAAACAAGTGACAGTCGATTACGTGGCATGTTCCCTGAAATGGCCCTTCAATGTTTATAGTCCCAACTAACTGAAAAATATTTTCCTAGTCTAAATATGTTTTTTCATTGCAGATAATTAAGCTTCAATCCTAAGTATTGGACTTGGGAAAACAGCTGGGACATTTGATTCTTAGATGGGTTTCAATAATGTAAAACAGTAGTTAGAAATAGCAATAATAATACCAATAAAAAGTATCACTCGAATAAAAAACAAACAAAGAAACACTCTGCCTATAATCATCAACTAGTACGTCACAACTAAACTACCGCTTAAAAGTTCGCACCTCTTAACTCGGCTAATTAAGCAGAATTTTGCATTTGTGGTGCTTTGAATGGTTTACTTTGGTATTATATATTGAGCTAAAGTTTATTTAGAATCCTGTTTGGACTTAAATAAATGAAAGGTTGAGTTTGTGGCTTTTATATCAAAAACAATTATTATCTCCTACCCACTGACAAATATAAAATCGGTTGAAATGAATGCCTTATGACAGTAAAGATTGATAGAAATGCAATATTTCTGTAATATATTATAGGGCTTATATAACAGTCACTGTCAAGTCCCATCTTCTTTAGTACTCATAGAATATAATTGATACTATCTATACAGGGTGTCCACGAATGATTAGTACCGGCCTAGTGGGTTTCAACAAATTAGATAAAATATACACTTCCCCATATTAAAGCGCAAATAATAACATACCTGTTTTAGCAAAACCTCTGCAACTTTCCATTGGAATATGGGATTTTTAAAATTCCAAAATCTTTAGAAACTTAAAATATATTTTTAAGCTATTGATAAAAAGAGATCTGACAATTTGTATTTGTATAAGTTAGTAAAAAATCGCCAAACCTGATACTAATCATTCGTAGACACCCTGTAGTAAGACGATGTCTGATTGATTTAATGAGGTATGCATGCTGGAAGTTGGTTAAGCCACACAACATCTGTCACATCCATGTTTATTTGCAGAATAATGTACAAAGTGTGATGTTGTCTTAAAGGTGCAGGCTCCTATTTAAACTAATTGACCTTCTGAAATGCATTTTGAGATTGATCATGTTTAACTCTTAATTGTTTGCTTCTTGTTCATTCTTCAGAGACAGAGGCAAAAAAAAGTATGCAACTCTGGGACAAAGCTGTTATGTAAATACATAAGAAATAGGTAATCTGATGTTTTATGCCATATATCCAAAACTATGAAGACTGTGAAGGTGAAATTAATAATCAGAAAAATATGGGATGTAATATAATTTGACATTTAAAATGTCCTATTTCTGTCAAACCCTTGGGGATGAGAATGTTATCATAAATGCAGTAATACTGGAATTTGATTTAAAATAATTTGCTGTTTCATTGGAATTTCTGCTGATTCTTCTATGTAACTTGCCTGAGCCTCATTGAGAGGACAAATTGGTGATGCTAATACCTGAGGGGGGGGGGGGGGGGGGGGGCGCAGTTAAATATGAAATTGATACGGGTGTAAGTCCCATGCTCTGACAGACTGGCACATTCGGTGAGAGCAAAGGCTCAAAAAATGAGGAGTCATTGGGTGAGAGCACGAATTTTGGCGTTCGGTGAGAGGGAAAAAAAACACAAATACTATTGGTCAAAAAATGAGGGAGGGGGGCAGCATGATTCTTGGCATTCAGTGAGCAAAATTTGGCATTCGGTGAGAGAAAATGAACATATTGGGGTCTTTTGGTGAGGGCACATGCAAATTTAGAAAATTTGGGATATTTGGGTGACAACAACGCTGAAAAAGGAGGTCTTCTGAGACTTACATTCGCGTCGCCTCCAGAATAAGACTGCCCCCGGGGGCTGTTTGACACTTACGGTCAGTAAATGACAAGGCATGAAACAAGTGCTGCTATTCAATTTGAAATCAAACCAAACTGCAGTGGCGTAACCAGAAATTCTGAGGGGGCAAGTAGGGGCAAGACAGTTTTGCAGGGGATGAAAGTATTCTTGTCAGACACAATCCAGAATGTTTCAATCTAGCAAATTGCCAACATTTTGCTTAAATCATAAAAATAATCATTTTTCGTGAAAATATTTGCTATTTGGGGTCAGATTTTGCAATTTTTTCATAGTTTTTGTCCCATTTCATTGACCTTTGTGACATAAAACTGTATTAATGTATACTCAATACGTATCTTTTTTTTAAAAAGGATGCGTTTGTACTAGTAATGACCAACACAGCTAATTAAGATTAAAGTAGCAATGAAAATGAAAAGATATACATGCCCTCCTGCATTAGATGTTGTGTTTGATTGTGACCTGTTGGCAAGTTGTTCAAGAGACTATTTTGCAATTGGGCCCTGCATCTATGCTGACTTGAATTCAAATATAAATTCAGCTTTAACAGGCGGTTTAACTGCATTAAATCAAGCGACTTGTACTTAGAAGTACTGTTTATACTCTTTCTTTTTAAAAAGTTGAAATCATACCAACATGAGTTGCCCCCTCCCTATTAGAACTTATAAAGCGGTTCAATCCTGAAACATGTGGGTAAATATGATGGGTCAATTACTGAAAATTGATCCGATTCAATCAAATTTACCCTCAGGTGTGGCTTTGTATTAAGCATGTATCTTGTTACATCTGTAACCTTTGTTTCATAATCACGATGGAGCAAAATTATTAGGTCACTCACTTAAGGGCATGGTGTTCATAATTTTCTAATCAGAACATCCACATTTTAAATGATATAGATTCCACTTTAGTGTGTTGTTATTTTAAATCATGCAAAATTTGGCCTGATTGCTTAGAAATTTATGATTGTATATAATCCTGCAATTTCTCTGTATGGCAAATTCATAATGTGCTTGTCATATTCATCTATTCATTAAATAACACAGTACAGCGTGAGTCAAAACGAAGTTGACAGAGATTCAAAACTGTATAACAAAAGAACTACTGATATTCAAAACAATTGATTAGTACCTTAGAAATGTGCAGACTCTTCTGCTTATTTTAAAAAAAGAATGAAGGAAATCGGTAATTCCTAAGAGAAGTTATGCTTGGTTTAGTAAAAAAACCATTTTTTCAAGCTGTCCACAGAATAAATAAGCAAACCAATTAAAAATGCAAAGTAAACCCTTGATTGAGCAGAGTAATTGCATGTTTATGAATACCCTACCCTTCCTTTGACTGATATTTAAACATTGAATCAAGGAGATTATCCATTCATAGGAAAAGCTGTCCATGATATGCTGATCTTTAAATGAAAGGAAACCTTAAACAGAACCATTTAACAACTAGGATTTTGATGCAGGAGTTTCAAATACAAATATCAACCAATTGTATGCATGAAACCAGTTTAGAACCTGCCTGACACTGAATTTGTCAAGCTGGTCGTTGGTACTGGACGTTGTACACCTTCTAACAAGGCAGTTCGTAGTTTAAAAACCTAATTGAAAACACACAGGCCTTCAGAGGTTCAAAGACGTTTTGCAGAGTAAAGCTAAAGCAAATTGTAAGCCAGAATTGCTAAGTGCAAAAGAGGACCATGAGGATCTGAGACTAGGATTGTGAACAGAAATGACATACCTCAAAATTGCATCAATCTTTGCAGAAAGAAGACAGGGTATTAGTAACAGGTGACTGCACAGATGATGTACTTACTTTGAATTTTGTTTCGCTCATCATTTCCGTGGACAGCTTGTAAAATGCGTTTTTTTTACTAAAACAGGCATAACTTCTCTTAGGAATTACCGATTTCCTTCATTTTTTTTCAAAATAAGCAGAAGAGTCTGCACATTTCCAAGGTGCGTAACAATTGTTTTAAATATCAGTAGTTCTTTTGTTATACAGTTTTGAATTTCGGTCAACTTCATTTTGACTCACGCTGTACATAGACAGTGCACCTTTCATTAGTGCTATAATTGAATTTGGGTCTCTTCAGACTAATGGTAAATTTTGCATGTACACAATATGAGACCTCCCATAAAAATGAATTAACGGAAAATTTAATGGTGCAAGTTCCGAATTCGTTACAAGTTGTAGGTTTTTGATGTTTATGATAACAAAATGCTTTTAAGCAATCAATTAGTAGTGACTGCAATTAGCCATGTTAAGTCAACTAAGTTAATTGACCTGGAAATTCAGATTTTTGACCTTAGCTAAAGATGATACTCTGCATCTCCTCCAATACAAAGTCAAACGCAGAGGTGGGATAATTTCATAGATTTGTAAATCTATGGATAATTTGTTACAAAGTAATTTTTTGAAAAATATACATTTTCATAAGGTTCTTAATCACAGGATTTTTGTATATCACTAATCATGTGAGAGGCAAATGATTTTATTTCCTATATCAACATTGTTGATAATTGATCAAAGACAATTAGAAGAAATGCTTTGTAGCTTAAAGCAATACTATAAGATTTTGATCAAAAATGATTTATAGTAAAAACATCAAAAAATGAAGCAAGTGTATTTTGTCAAACAATTGTTTTGCCACTGAAAAATAAATAAAAAGGACATTACATACAGTTATATGACACAAGGAACTTATTTACCAAAGGCAAGTATAAACAAATGTATCTTAAGGCAAGATTTAAATTAATTGACAGTTTGACAGTTCTTTACATGAAGTGGCACTCAGAGTATTCCAAAGGACAGCAGAAGCTTTTTGGAAAGAACGAAAGAAAGATGGTAAATAAGAGGAGGTTCTAAAGCGAGATGTTACATGAATTACTGCAGTCTCCAAAGAAGAAGGTCCGATATGATTTGGTCCTTGGCTCGAAAGCAGTGACCAGCAAACTCAGTGGGCTCACCTCTGTGCCACTGTTGTAGGAATGGAGAGGGGAGGGGGGGGGGGGTATATCACCATAAATCTAATGCTTAGTTGGATGTTGTTTCCAGGACATATTTTGGACGTGCATTAGTAGCCTGGTTTAGGTGCCATCTAAGCGGTCTTGAAGCTCTTTCTTAACAGTCCATAATTTCTGCGCCATGCAATAAGATGCTTTCAACACAGGCCCTGAAGAATTCAATCTTAGTTGCTCTGGTAATATCAGACTTCCATATGACATCAAGCTTATTACAGGCGATCCATACTTGTCTCTTTCTTGTCAAGAAGTCCTTTTTGCTATCAAGTACATATGACCCATGGTATTTAAAAGTACTTTTAAAGTCGTCTACTTCCTTGATGGGAGTTCCATTCATTGAGTGGATAGAAGCAAAGATCTTCGATAGAAGGATGATCAGATGTTTCATTGAGGATCAGGCATTCGGTCTTCTTTGCATTAAGCATTAGTCCGACCCTA
>JXSR01S016417.1:0-14679 GCA_000969725.1 Ophiothrix spiculata | reverse complement strand
CTATTTTTAAATCAAATTGGTTAAAAATATTAAATATTAATAACCATATTTTGGTGAGCCTCCTACAAAAACAACTGACATGACATGATGAGTGTTTACAAAGATAACAAGGCAAAACGTGTAAAAATATTTGCAAATCAAAATGAAAAGTCAACAAGTGTTAATGCTAAGTTTCTAGCAAAATCATAAATATGCTGACTGGATTGTGGCTTGGTGTAGCCTTGACAGTTTTCAACTTGATGCAACACTTAAACATGCATGGTAAATAAAATTCAGACACACAAATGCAACTGGCACCCTGTATTTCAAAGTCACATGATAATTTTTTTGGGGGGGAATTATGGCATGAACTTTACGAAATAATGAACTATGTGTGAAAATATTGACAAATTGCATGGATGATGAATTGCTACGATTCCATCTTTTTAAATTAAATATTGAAAACCGTTCTTTTAATATCAACTGGCAATATCTAAGAATATCAATGTCATGGTTTTTTTAAGGAGTATACAATAAATTATTTCTACTTATATATAGTTTGAAGACTGGTATCTTGTTGTCTCTTTGGCCTGGTTCTTTCGCTGTTTGTAAAGTAATATAATAATAATAATAAAAAAATATATATAATAATAATTCAATTTATAAAGCGCATTAGTAAAGCCATCTATGTGCTTTACAGCACAAATAAAAAGCAAATATTACATTAAACAGCAGTGATTCAAGGCAAGATTTTTTTATTTTTTTAGAAATATTTCATTTATAAACGATAAAAAGATCATATCCATTTATAAGTAACTAAAACTACACTGAAGTTGCACTAAGGGTCTGATCATGTCATTTTATAAGCAACTAAATGTACACTGAAGTTGCCCTAAGGGTCTGATCATATCCTTTTATAATCATATCCTTTTATAAGCAACTAAATGTACACTGAAGTTGCACTTAGGGTCTGATCATATCCTTTTATAAGCAACTAAATGTACACTGAAGTTGCACTAAGGGTCTGATCATATCCTTCTATAAGCAACTAAATGTACACTGAAGTTGCACTAAGGGTCTGATCATATCCTTTTATAAGCAACGCCCTAAGGCCCTGATCATATCCTTTTATAAGCAACTAAATGTACACTGAAGTTGCCCTATAGGTCTGATCATATCCTTTTATAAGCACCTAAATGTACACTGAAGTTGCACTAAGGCCCTGATCATATCCTTTTATAAGCAACTAAATGTACACTGAAGTTGCACTAAGGGTCTGATCATATCCTTTTATAAGCAACTAAAGGGTCTGATCATATCCTTTTATAAGCAACGAAATGTATAATGAAGTTGCACTAAGGGTCTGATCATATCCTTTTATAAGCAACGAAATGTATACTGAAGTTGCACTAAGGGTCTGATCATATCCTTTTATAAGTAACTAAATGTATACTGAAGTTGCACTAAGGGTCTGATCATATCCCTTTATAAGCAACTGAATGTATACTAAAGTTGCACTAAGGGTCTCATCATATCCCTTTATAAGTAACTAAATGTATACTGAAGTTGCACTAAGGGTCTGATCATATCCTTTTATAAGCAACGAAATGTATAATGAGGTTGCACTAAGGGTCTGGTCATATCCTTTTATAAGCAACTCAATGTATACTTAAGTTGCACTAAGGGTCTGATCATATCCTTTATTAAGCAACTAAATGTATACTAAAGTTGCACTAAGGGTATGATCATATCCTTTTATAAGCAACGAAATGTATAATGAAGTTGCACTAAGGGTCTGAACATATCCTTTTATAAGCAACTAAATGTACACTGAAGTTGCACTAAGGGTCTGATCATATCTTTTTATAAGCAACTCAATGTATACTAAAGTTGCACTAAGGGTCTGATCATATCCTTTATTAAGCAACTAAATGTATACTGAAGTTTCACTAAGGGTCTGATCATATCCTTTTATAAGCAACTAAATGTATACTGAAGTTGCACTAAGGGTCTGATCATATCCTTTATTAAGCAACTAAATGTATACTGAAGTTTCACTAAGGCCCTGATCATATCCTTTTATAAGCAACTAAATGTACACTGAAGTTGCCCTCTTTTATAAGCAACTAAATGTATACTGAAGTTGCACTAAGGGTCTGATCATATCCTTTATTAAGCAACTAAATGTATACTGAAGTTTCACTAAGGATCTGATCATATTCTTTTATAAGCAACTAAATGTACACTGAAGTTGCACTAAGGGTCTGGTCATATCATTTTATAAGCAACTAAATGTATACTAAAGTTGCACTAAGGGTCTGATCATATCCTTTTATAAGCAACGAAATGTATAATGAAGTTACACTAAGGGTCTGATCATATCCTTTTATAAGCAACTTCTTCTGAATTTTGGCTAGGTTTAACCTTTAACGGAGTTACAAAATAATGATGTATCATGTCAGTACAGTATATTTAAATAAATACTAAATGCACACATTTTGCATATTAAGTCATCATAATTATTTTCATCCAACACATTTTTCGTAGATCAAATTTTCAAGCTTTTGAAATAAAGCAGAGAAATGGTATCAGCTAACAATTGCAAAGATCTCGATGTTTTTTTAGATTAAACCTGCTTAGAAAAAGTTAAATTTACAAAATTCCTGGGTGTAATCATTGAAGAATGCCTTACTCGGAACAACCACATTGACTGTGCTTCTAAAACTGTATCTAGAAATATTGGTGTCATGAACAAATTGAAATATTCTGTTCCAAAGCGAGTGCTACATACTCTAAACTGCTCGCTGGTCTTGCCTTATCTTAACTATGTGATGCTCATCTAGGGTGGTACATGTAAATCATATCTTGATAAACTTATAAAAGTCCAAATGTGGACAATAAGTACAGAGTCTGGCACTCAGTACAGAAACCATACTGCTGTTCTTTTTTTTCAAATGATATTCTTATAGTAAACGATATGTATAAAATGAAGATTGGAGTGTTCATGTATAAATGTTCATTCGGAAGCTTCCTGTAGCTTTCAAATTAATTATTTAAAAGAGATCAGGTATCCATGATTATTCGACATAGACAAGTAGATGATTTAAACACAACCAAAAACAATAAATAATTTTCTGACCGTAGTATTCGTTCTAGTGGTCTCGTTCTTGGGATTCACTTTCAAAAGATCTTGAGTATTCTCGTTCCGTGAAGTCGTTTCAACGAAATTATAAACACAATTAATCTAATTAAAATTTACAACTATTGAGTTTTGAGCATGTCCTTATCTTGTTTTTGTCTTTCCTGTAGATAATTGACTTTATTATTTTTATGTCATATAAACTACGCCAAAAATATAACTTACCCCCTGATGATACCACAATTTTTAAAGCCACATATTAATTCAAAACAGCTATGCAGCCAACATTTGGCAACAATTCTGCATATTGAGACACCTCATTCACAACAATTGACCGACTATCACTGAAGTTGTGTCCATTTGAAGACATAAATGACCGGATTCAGAAATGGAACTAAATGAAATCAACCAATTGTATAGATACAGATTCAGTTAAGCGTTGTTGAAGTTTATGTTATCTTTTAATGATAACTTTATGACTTAGATGGGATTACGAGGCTCAATGAAGTGAACCGTAATCTTCAAAAGCCCGCACATATAGCCAGTTAAAAGAAAGTCTTTAACTGACGATATATTTTCCCTTTTTGTTCTCTTTATCTTTTGACGAAGATGTTATAGATCAAGCCCGCACACATAGCCAGTTAAAAGAAAGTCTTTAACTGACGATATATTTTTCCCGTTTTGTTCTCTTTATCTTTTGACGAAGATGTTAAAGATCATTTTTTATATTTTGTTTGGTATCATTGCTTCTGTTCCTTAATAATTGATTTAACTGGAGCATAGATCTTCATACATCACTTATTTCAATGGAGTTTTGAATAAAAGAAAATTAAAACCTATCAACAGTTATGCAGAAGTCAGCGACCAGGACAGATATGCTTGCAGACCATTAGAAACTGTCTTAGATTTGACGACTTACATTCGCGCCGTCTAAAAACGTCCTACTCTGCTGGTAAGACATCGTCAAAACTGATTGGCTTTTGCAAGTGGAGTTACGTCCTTTTCATTGATGAGTCGACAGTGTCTCTTCGATGGGAGGACGGAAGGAGGAGATTTGGCGAAAACCTCGTGAGGAAATGGGTGAAGAAGGTGTTCACAGGAGTTGAAGCCTTTAATGGAGGCGATGATCTTATTTTTAAAGATTAAATTTTACTTCATTGAGGATCATAATCCTATGGAAGTCTACAAGTTCTCATTCAAAGTTTACATATTAATCTTAACAGCGGTTAACTTAGTCTGTGTCTATGCAATTGGTTTATTCCATTTAGTGCCATTTCTGAATCCGGTCATTTATGTCTTCAAATGGACACAACTTCAGTGATAGTCGGCCAATTGTTGTGAATGAGGTGTCTCAATATGCAGAATTGCCAGATTTTTGCTGCATAGCTATATTTAAATTAATATGTAGGTTTAAAAAAATATTGGTGTCATTCTCAGGGGGTAAGTTATATTTTTGGCGTAGTTTATTGTTCTGTATATTTAATTTGTATTTACAAGCCTTCTTGACTCTCAAGCCCATTCCTCCATAATGTTTCTCGTTTGATCTCATTTGGTGTTAAATACTATGAATTTTGTTTGCAAAATTTTGTTTTTAAGATGTTAATTATTTTTTTGATGTTTAGTGTATATTATTATGCTTGTTTTGGGGAATAAAATAAACTTAAACTTGAACTTGCGGTGGCCCTGTGAACAGTGTATTTAAGTAATTCCTTGAATTTTCAGAGACAACTGACACTCAGATTTTAGCTATGTTTATATGACGTATCTTTCACCCCGCATGGGTACCTTGCAACTTTTATTGTCAACATTTTTAAAAATCAAAAACAGCAATTAAATATCAAAGTAATCTTTTTTATTAATATTATATTCTCCAGCTTAACGTACTGTTTACAACACATTTGTTCAGTTCTACCTGTTACCCGTGAGACGAACTTCGATTTGATGTCATCAATTGTTTAAAAAATTCGAAAAAATCACTATGACTTAACCAAAGTTGACCCAAGCAGGAACAACCTGAAATTAAACGTAGTTTATATAAAGAAGATCATTTGCAGACAGTATTGACAACTAGCAGGAAAACATTGTTGACTTTCAGAGAACACAATTACTCGCGAGGTTGGCGGCATTGCAATATGAAAAAATAACTTGGTCTTTATTTAAAAAGTTAAGAACGTGCAATAAAACCCACAAACACGTATAACTTTTAAATTAATACAATTTTCAAAAGAATATGGATGAGAAACATTGATATAATTTTAAATGATTACTTCGATCTACGCTGATAGTGATCTCATTCTTCAAAATTCGCAAAGTTTGTCATAAACTTGTCCATATAAGGGGTGCTCTTTGAAAATGAGCAGAAAGTCGCGAATTTAAAGATCGAGTGTATGACATATTCTTATTTTCTATAATCTCAGCTTTTGAATGATATATATGTATGATATATCACATTTGATTTCTCTATTCTCCATGACAATCAACTGAAAATCTGACAATAAAAATGAGCTGCAAATCGATTTTAAAAATACCGATAACTATAGTGTATGATAGCAAAATATGATCAATTAATCATGATTAATTGTACTTTCCAACTTAATTAAAACTCGAAGAACAGTTAAACACTTATGCATGGATGCGTTTTATGTCAAAAACGAGATTGGACCTTTTCAGTATAATTTTACTTTTAAAAGCCATTTATTCAAAATCTTAATTCGCATCTTTCCGCTCAATTTGCCAGAGCAACCCACATAGATTAAGGCGTATGTTCAAAATTCGGACATATACCAGTTTTTCCGATAAATTGACGTATATTTCGCAATGACGTGTTATGAAAATAGTACACTACCCAATCATAACGTCGAGGAAAATCTTTTCCTATCCCATTCAATTTGCTCCAACATTTTACATCCAAACTATAAAAATATTTTTAGAAGTTGTTGTATATGATATGAAAGCTTATCTACCCCATTATATTTTTCATGATTATCAAGAATGAACGTTCTCAGTGCTAGCATTTTCCGAAATTCCACTGATTTTGTTGGGCTTCTTTATTCAAATAAAACACATATGCAACCTGTTAAGTCCAATATATAACTCATATCTTATATTGTACTACTGTCATTGAGTCAAAATGTTATTTATGTAAGCATATCTTTTGGAAGAAACGTTATACGAAAATGTGCAAAATGTTCAATATAAAATGTTGTTTTTATTACGGTTATTTTTGGTGGTATAATCTGACGCACGTACTTTAATTTTGATCAGTGAACATAGTGTTCTCTTCGTTCTATTATAATTAAGCATCAATACACCAAAAGGGAGCTTACAATTTCAAATAGTGTTTGTGCATTAATCTACATGGTATTGTGTATCTCGCTGCACTGTTAACGTGGCTTATGCTATGAGAATACATCAGCAAACACCATCTGGCGCGTTTCATCAAGGAAAGGGAAACTTTGTGATAGTAAATTCAAAGAGGAGATTTTTGTACCGTCAGATAGACATATTCAATTTCTTTACATGATAAGAAAATTACCGGTGTAAGATAATCATTCGCCCAATTACAAGGGAAAGACATGGGGTCCTTTGTCATTTTTGCAAGACCCCCTTTTATAGAAAAAATACCTTTCAGGTTGATACCGGAACAAGCATGCCAACAAAAATATGATCAAATTTCAGAATAGCCATAATCAGTCAAGCTACCACGTGTTATTATTTTCATTTCATGTTTATTTGGTTTTACTATACGCTTAAAAATAATTCTATTAGATGGTCTATCAAGAAAACCGAAATACCAGTTAACTGACGTTTTTGTAATGTCAGTTAGATGACAAAAGTTGCCCTTATCTTGCTATTAACCGAAATGGTTGATGATAGTTCATGTAAAATGTACTCTTTTTACATGTTCTGTTAAATTTGCAGACGCTTACCACCAGTACCAGTAATATTATTAGCTTCTAGCACTCTAGAACATTTTAATGATACTGGCGCAAGGACATTAATGACTTGATTTGTTGTGTGGCCCTGCTGCCTTAACATTTCAATTAACATCGCCAATGTAATTGCACTTATTGGATATGAACAGGATGAATCAAATTTTAGATGAGAAATTTATTAACAATACATTAACATTTGATGATGATCCTGTATGTCTTTAACACCCTGGGACCATATTCATGAGACACAACTAACTCATTGTCTACCTGTCAAAATTTGATAAACAATGGGCTAGTTCCCAACTATAGTTAGCCGAGTTTCATGAATATGACCCCCTGTTTCCTCTTCAGATTCGATATATAATAAATCGACCAGGGTAGAATTCTCGTACCCCAGCAACAAATCTGCTGGATGGTGTTTTCAAAACGACAGTCAAATACACAAAAGAAGGTCACAACGAAGGAAAAATCTTTTTCAATTTATATCACAATTGTAAAGATTCAAGAATAAGACATTCATAGAAGTATGAATTATAGTAATAAAAAAAATAAAGGGACTACTTGTATACACAAAAATCGATATTTTGACTCAAAAGCAACTCGACATTTTTGGAACAGGTTTTCTTAGAAGTTACATGGTCAGCTGGACATCTATACTAAAAACGAAAGATTTGTCATTTGTGTAACGACTTTGACCTTAGTCAACACTATTATTTGCTGGTACATTTTTGCATTAGTAATTACCGTTCTTTATATTTTGTATACCTCAATAGGTCAACTAATAATTGAATACGCTAGAATAAGAACATCCCAACTCCATAGCTGCCTTCTGTAAAATCATAATTATAAAATATAAATGCATACACAGTTCTTCAAATGCTTTCACATCACTAAAATAGCATTTCCATGTCAATATCCTAATCATAGTGTCATATTTGAACTTGTAGTTTACTTTTTTAGACATTGTTAGATAATTGTTATAGTACATAATTGCTATATTAAACAGTCATAACAAGAACATCCCAACTCCATGAGCTCCTCTCTGCAACTATATGCTAGGAAAATTATCTAACAATGTCTAACAAAGTCAACTACAAGGTCAAATGTGAGGCTATGATTGGGATAAAGACATGAAAATGCTTTCTAGTGATTTGAAAGCATTTTCCGAGATTTACATGCATTTATATTGTACATAACTTAACAGAAGGCAGCCCATGTAGTTGGGATGTTCTTATTCTAGCGTATTCAATTGCATTTTGCCATTAGCACAAAAGCATCTCATTTGAGCCAGATTCTAGGAATTAATAACAAAAATATTAAGACTAACTGCTTCACTGTGATTTTAGGTTTATATTGACGTAAGTTTAAGCAGAAAACGTTCACCACTTTAACATTGTACTGGATGTTGATTTTATCTGCATATTAGCAAAACCGCTTCTCTCCTTTGATATGAATCTGAGCGTGCGATGGATAGCAATATACCCGACGAGTGTCAGGGAGCTGAGATCATCTTCAATTTGACCAATCCCGATGACGCTTACCAATTTGTGTATAGCTCCTTGGATGATCTCATCATTACCGTCTTCGTACCAGTCGTCTCAGTTATTGGTATTCTTGGTAATGGCGCCTTCTTATTCATGGCTGTCCGTATCAAGGAATTACATAAAGCAATTGTAACTCTGTATCTAGCAAATCTGGCGTTAAGCGATATACTGCTCTTAATCTTTGTTAATGCGTGGTACATCGCAACATATTTGTCAAGCCCTGTTGCGTCGGCGTACCCTGTCAGCTCTTCTTTCGGATGTGCAATCTGGATGATCACCTCACATTGGTGGTACCTAGCCTCTCTATTCTTCGTAACACTTATTACCGTGGAGCGATATTTTGCAATTTGCAAACCACTTGTACACCATGTCTACTTTAAGCATAAGTCCTTGAGTGTGAAACTGATAATAGCAACTTGGATCTTGTCTCTTGCATTAACTATTGTCGCCGTTGTGCAGTTTTCAAGATCTATAAAGCATTGTGTTCTGTGGCCTAACACAGAAGACTTTCAAGATTTTTCACCGATTTTCAATGATTGTGATCCCGTAAATCTAGCAGCAGATATGTATGTCCACATGTTTATGATTATCACACTGCTTCTTAGCATTGTTATAAATTTTGTTCTTTTCATATTGACCATTACTACTCTTCGTAGATTCTCAAACCGAACTCACAACGAATACATCGATCGCGTAAATAAACAAATCACAAAGACACTGATTGCAAATGGCATAATCTTCTTTATCTGCCAAGTTCCTGGTCGGATATTTTCTGTAGACGACGTATTTGATAATCTCACTAATATTGATATATTAGATTCCCGCCGAAAAGAATCGACTGTTTTGCTCATCGGGCGTGGTTTTCTTTTTCTAAACTCAATCATTAATCCGTTTCTGTATATTTCGACATGCAAGCATTATCGGGATTCAATGCTGAGAGCATTTTGTGGAGATCGATTCATTAAGGCTGCAAATAACAACCATAAAGTTGAGATGAAAAGTTCAACGCAAAGCAGTAGTAGCGTAGAGATAAAGTCGTCTACAAGATCAACAAACCCATCTGAGAATACGGCGAGCAACATCTAGTTGTCTATCCACTGCTTTATAGGATGATTGATTTCCATTACAAACAGCTCTGCTGTAGTCCAGACGTCTCTAAATCTTCTCATATCCGACTTCAAAAACAAACAGACATTTTGCACGCTTTTTAGGAAAATGATGTTCACTTTTTGCCGGAACAATATCGACAGAACGTACTTAATCAAAGATATTCAAGCAAACTTTTTGAATAAAAACCTTCAGGAAGGAAGGTTTTCGAATCAAATTATTTGCAGTACACTTTTTGGATCCAAATAGTACTGTTATCATCGTGATTATTCTAATAATACAATATGTAACTGTAAAAAAGACCATGCAATGTTGTTGTTGTTGTTTACTCACATTCAGAATATTCATCATCATCTAGGTCAGATGGCGCTCTTAGCGCTGCTGTGGTAGTTCACAAGAGTACCCCATCCATCTCTATCCTCTGCAAGGCGTGATGCACCTTACACACTACCTTCTGACAAGCATTTCATGTCATCTGTCCAAGATGTTGCTGGACGCCCTCTTCCACGCTTTCCTTCTACAGCACCCTGAAGTATTTGTTTTTCAATGCTGACATCCCTTCTGACAATATGTCCAAAATATCTGTACTTCCTTTTCATGATCCCACATCTAAGGTGCAAGTCTGTTCCAATCTTTTCCAAAATCCAGGTGTTAGTTCTTTTTTCTTTCCATGTTGTTTGCAAAAGACGTCTGTAACACCACATCTCAAAAGCATCGACCCTTTTCCTGTCATTTTTGGTCATAGACCACGACTCGCATCCATAGGTGGCAATCGAGAAAGCTACAGCATTTAGAAGACATACTTTCAGGCTGATAGAAATCCCACGACTCTTCTAGATATTTTGCATACTCTGTACTGTCGACCTAGCAATTGCCAGTCTTCTCTTTATCTCCACTGTGCTGTCACCGGTGTTGTTAATCATTAATCCTAGGTATTCAAACTGCTTAACTACCTCTATCTGTTGCCCATCAATGATGAAATCCTCCTTGGTTCCATTTCTGTCCACCACCATAATCTTGGTTTTCTTGGTGTTCAGAAGTAGCCCTTTCTTCTCACTGGCCTCTTTGATGCGATTCAGGAGGTCAAGCAGAATATTGCTGCACAAGAAAACCCCAATCTCATAATAACGCAAAATAGATCTTTTAAAAGAAAACGATTTGAGCATTCCAAAACTTCCCCTTAAGGGGAGGCAGTGGTCCCAAAATGTGAAAATTTGCTATTTTGGCCATTTTTGCCTTTTTACAATTTCAAATTTCACACAATTTCAGCTTTCATTTGCTTTTTATTTGACTTCAATCAGACCTTCCGTTCGGATTTTATGGCAATTTCAATGGAAGGAAGTCTCGCAAAATTTATACAAAATACTGTTTCTCCTTTACAAATGTGTGTATTACATTTCTTTTGTATTTTATTGTTTTCAAGTTGTAAAATCTTAAGAAAAATTTAATAAAATGACGAAAACTTGCAGATATCACTTCTTTTTGGTGTAGTATTTTCATTTTGTCCATGGTTGAAAGGTTCTAGGTTCCAGAACACTTCTAATGAAGCTAATTAGCATAAATTTATTCATAATTTGCAAAATTTACTGTTTTTCGTCGTTTTCGGCATTTTACGCAAAACGCGTTTTTCAGGACCGCGCGCAGTTTTTCTCGGAAACCGTTCATCTGATTTACATGAAACTTGGTGAGAATCTTTAAATTAGGCAGATCTAACTTATTATAAAGAGAAAAGTTTAAAAAATCCCTTGTTTTTTTGTGAGACAGGTTTTCGTATTTTTTCCCGATTTGCGTCATATTTGATATTACACATCCCTGGTACGCGCTGTACGAAAAACATTTATTTACTTTCTTTTTATAATATTTTTAATAATATTCTAAAATATATGTGCACAAAAGAGGGTGTTCAAAATCACTCTGGAACATATCGAAAAACTGCGCGCAGCGATATCCTTTTAAAATCCAATATGGCCGCCGTTGCCATGGCAACGAATGACGCGATATACGTAAAAATTGCAATAAAATGAATTGTACACTTAATATACATCATGTCACCAAATATGAAGCTTATTGAATGTGTATTTTAGAAAATCACCTTGGGGACCACTGCCTCCCCTTAACTCACAAAACTGCAGCATCGAATGTATATGGACGGTGCAGTTGTTGCATGTACACGACGATTTGTCTTTCCTGATTATTAAAATAAATCTGAAATCTATTGTTGAACTTCTAGTTCGCAATGATACATTTTGGTCTCTATTACAATATTGTAAATATGTTGAGCCCTGCAAATAAATCGATTCAAATAATATGAATGAGTCATTTAATACGAACGAATGTGCATATATGTGGCTATGTTTCTTATGTTTTATTTCCTTTCCAGCCATGTTCTGGACGAAACCTACCATTAAAAAGTACAATTAAATGTATTTCTTTTCTACAGAGATTGTATCTTGAGCTTAGCAAAGTCAACAAAGACACCGACTTCCCACTACTTGCAATTACTGCTAGCAAATAATTCCGTTTCGAAGTACTGTGAATTTCAGTTTGTTCGTGCGTCGGGTTATCGCTGTAAAGTCCACAGTGATTTTTACAATTGATGACATCAAATCGAATTTCATCCCACGGGTGACAGGTTGAACGTTGGCAAGAAGAACTCAGTGTAATCACTAATTTGATGAAGAAACGTTGAACAAAAGCGTCGTAAACGGTTACAATATGTCCATTAATATATTCAGCTGTGTTCTTTTAGTAGTGTGTGTAAATAAAGTAAAAACAGTTTACATGTTTTTTTTAAATGCACAAAAACCTTTTTCATTTACAGTTTACAAATTTACTCTCTATTTCATGTTTGTATTTTATTTTAGAAGCTGGGTAATTTGATATGGTCTAGCATGGATTGAATATAGTGAAATACGGTAACATGTCATTATACCAAAAGATACAAGAAAATTCCAGATGTTAAAACTATCCTCTCTTTACCATTGTATCAGCTTCTTTTCTACATTATTGTTTTTAAAACCAAAATACAACAAAATTTGGATAACATTTTATTACAAATAAAGACTCCCAAAAGTATCGCCTCACCTCGTGCGCAAATATTGAAATCGCAAACGTAATTTGAAGATTTTGTGTACAAGCTGGAATTTCAGCATTCGTTTAACACATTTTTGACCATTGACTGAGAAACATTGAAATTTAGAACTTTAAAAACTCTGATTAATTTCGAAAAGGTTACTCATATCAATTTTCGCACTGTGCAAACCAGTAACGCAAGACTAAGGATCATTTTGAGATAAGTTAGTTTTGTCAATTGTTTGCATACGTCATGAATTTCTAAGCATCATCCATCAAGATATTATTTTTCTCATCTTATTAATGATGAGAAACGAAAAACTTCAGATTTAATTGTTGGCATTACTAGCTTTAGAGGCATTGCGCAAGTATCTTTATTCATCCTCTAATGTCACTGGTTTTTTAAGGCTAGTAATGGCTACCAATTGAATTTGAAGTTTCATGCCGTTTCTCATCATTATTAAATTAATCAAAATCTTGATGGATGATGCTTAGAAACCTATGACGCATTATTTTGAAAAACCGCGAGCTTCCGTGACCGAACTCACTTACCTCATAATTGATCGTTAGTCTTGTGTCATTGGTTTGTACAGTGCGAAAAATGAAATAGTACCAACTTTTTCGAAATGAGCTTGAGGGTTTTAAAGTTCATAATTTAAATGTTTCACTGTCAATTGTAAAAAATAGGGTGTCAAATGAAAGCTGCAATTCCAGCCCATGTACAAAAATCTTTAAACTACGTTTGTGAGTTCAATATTGGCGTACGAGCATTTTTTTTCGAAATGAGTTGATTTTTATGGGGGAGTCTTTACTTTGTGATCATACGTTTCTTGAAACTTTATATTATATGGTTGAAAAAATAATTTATTTATTATAACAATTTATTAGATGTACTTTTTTAAACTGATCAAATTTTTAACCATTGCATTTTTATTTCTCTTTTGCAGTACTGAGTACAATTCTAAACAAACAAAATATAAACTTTGCTCCATATCGGAAATCAAAAATAATAATACATGTGTAATAATGAAAGAAAATAAATAACGTAAAGAAAATCTTGAAACGAAAAGCAATTCAAGCATTCTAAAAGTTCTCCTAAAATTACACTACTGCAGCGTCGATCGTATGTTGACGGGGTAGTTGTTGCATGTACACGACGCGGTTTGTCTTTCTTTGTAATTGTTTAAAGGAAATCTGAAATCTATTGTTGAAAAATTCTAGTTCGCCTCGACTTAAATATTGTAAATATATTGAGCCCTGAAAATAAATCGAGTCATTAATCATACTAACGAATGTGCATATGTGGCTATGTTTCTTGTGTTTTGCCCTTTAATTTTTTTTCCTTTCCAGCCATGTCCTGGACGAAACTTACCATTATACATACAAATGTTTCTTTTCTACAAAGGTGTGTCTTGAGCTTAGCAAAGTCAACAAAGACACACCGACTTCCCACTACTTGTCAATTACTGCTGGCAAATAATTTCGTCTCGAAATACTGTGAATTTCAGTTTGTTCTTGCGTCAGGTTATCGTCGGTTAAGTCCACAGTGATTTTTACAATTGATGACATCAAATCGAATTTCGTCCCACGGGTGACAGGAACATCGACAAGAAGACCTCAATGTTATCACTGATTTGATGAAGAAACATTGAACAAAAGCGTCGTAAACGGGTACAATAAGTCCAGTAATATATTCATCTGTGTTCTTTTAGTAGTGTGTGTAAATAAAGTAAAAACAGTTTACCGGTTTTTTCAATGTACATATCAAATAAAAACAGTTTCATTTAAATTTTACAACATTATATATTACACTTTATATACCTCATATATAGATTCCTGTCCTCTGATTGGTTAAAAGTGAGGGCATGGATTTTACTAGGCCCGGGGCATATTTTTCACTAGG
>JXSR01S016415.1:3541-18362 GCA_000969725.1 Ophiothrix spiculata | reverse complement strand
GCCTCACCAGTTCCGAGAAACGAGCCCGGACGGAAGGACGGACGGGCGGACGGACGGACGGACGGACAACCAGAAAACATAATGCCTCTGGCGGAGGCATAAAAAATAGCAAAAACCAGTGATTTTGCCTAAACATGAAACGGGAAAAGTAAGTAAAAAAGAATCGTTTTTTGGAAACTGCACAGAATTATCTAGGATCGCATTTTTTATTTTTTCAAATAAAGCCGAATTTTTCGAAATATAATGAAAACAATCTTAATGGTGCCATTTCCGACATTTATCTGCATCAATTTTGATAGAAACTAATGAATATCTTTGATTTTAGGACCTTATATTAAAAAATGAGAAACGCGATCCTAGATTTTGATATACTCTAAATAATGGTTGAAAAAGCTTTCCCTGTACTTTTTAGTTTTTTTAGTTACGTTTCCCGAAAAAATTATGTTTTTTCATCAAATCTCAAAAGGAGAAATCCCATGTTTAATGAAGAAATCGCACATTTTGACCTAAAACCCTTGGATTTTGAGGTCTATACCTTGTGTATCGGACATGAAAACTTATTATGTGATTGATATTATTGGTAAGTATTGTGGTCAACTTTCAGATCCCATTTTAAGCTCCTTATTTTGTAAATATTGAAAGAAATCTAAAATACCAATGTTCAATTATTTGGTCTTTGTTTACAATATTGACAAGATTATTGCAGGATTTTAACAAATGTGCTCATGCAAGAACATAACGCAACGCGTTCACCCGCGCACGCAGTACTTGTTGCCGCGCAAAAAGGCACGCACATCAAAACACGCAACCTAAACGCAAAATATAGGACGCGTATCTATGCCTGTATTTTCCCGCCAACAGCCACATGGTTTTTTTTACTGTAAATGTCAAAATAGTCTTTTAATTTTACCTATAAACAAGTTTAAAAGTTTTGTTTTGTAGTATTTTATTGTCTGTAATAAAAGGTAACATGCTGAAGTATCAGAAAATGCAGAAAAACTAAATTCTGCTTCAGAACAAACGGCCGGGATTAACAGGCCCCTTAACTGGACATTGATTATTATCAAGGTTTGGCTGTGAAAGAAATCTTGGCCTATACTATATTACCAAATAGGCCTACAGAGGGTGCATTATTGACCCTTACATAACTGGGACATTATTACGTAAACAGGCCTTTTCAAAGTTTTGCAATTATGAGACAAGATACATGCAGACTTGCGCTCCATTTCATCATTGCATTAAATCTGTTGTTAGAGCAATATTTTATGAGATGACATAAATATGGCTCTCATATATCTTAATCACCTATTTTACCAACTGTTATGGGGATCTTTATCAAAAACTTCCAATTGACCCTTTAACATATCTAGGACATTTTGTCCTAGATATCTAAAGTTCGACAAATGAAACAAGATCCATGTAGACATGCTCCATTTCATCATTGCATTAATTGGACATCTGTTATTAGACCAATATTTTACAAGGTGATATAAATCTCTTTCTCTCTCTCATATCTTAATCAGCTACACAATCATGGTGCTTTTTCTCAAACTTTCAACTGACCACTATAAACAGAACCCTAGTCTGTCCTAGCTATTTCAAAGTTCACAGAATAAAACGGCACCTATGCAGATACTTGCTCAATCCATTTCATCATTGCAATAATGGACATTTGTTATTACAGCTTCAATATTTTACAAGATGACATTAAATCTGTCTCTTGAATATATTATTAATTTATATCACCAACTGTTACAAAGGGCTAACCCTACTCCTGCTGAAACCTACAAAGTCCTAGGATTAAAAATGAAGAAATATCTCAACATCCAGGATATATATATTGACCAACAAATCCTGCCAAGAGTGCCTGCCATTTGCTTGATATTGTTGAACATCGCAGTTGGGGTTGTTTCGAGGGATCTTGGGTTTGAGTGCCATGGCCAAAGCATGAAAATGGGAATTTTTCATCCATACTAATATTTGAGAGGGTAGTTTTTGGACTGAAATGAGCTTTAAAGGTTAAAACTTCCAATTGACCCTTGCATATCTGGGACACTAGGCACAGTCTAGTCTATTTAAAGTTCAGCAAATGACACAAGATCCGTGCTCCATTTCATCACCGCATTAATTGGACATCGGTTATTAGGGCAATATTTCACAAGATGATATAAATCTGTCACTTTCAATGCATTAAATTTCATGGTGAAATGGAGGTCTCATTAAGCGGGATTAAAATCATCGCAGTGGCATGAAATAATGAGTGATTGTGCTATACTTAGTTATGGATTGACCTAGTTACTACAATCTGAAATTCAAAACAACATTTTTGTCGAAGTCAACCCTCTATTTTCAGTATTGTGATCGTCCGCCGTTTGGAGTACTTTGGAGTAACAAAAAAAATGTCAAATAGGGTAGGGCGGGTGGCTTTTTTTTTTTTTTTTTTTTTTGCCTTTTACCGACACGCTGTAGCTGGGCATGGGGGTAGCCATTTTGGAGTTGTCAAGGCAATAATATGGATCTTGACCAACTCCCCTGAAATCACTATATAGGTTTATTCCATCACAGCGCCCTAGGGAACTTGGTCAAGATCCATCAAGATCCCCCCCCCCCCCTTTTGCCTAAAGTCGGCCCCTGGTCAATTTTTCTTTATTGCAGATTCAAAGAGAACATTATCTTCAGCTTGAAAATGATATTTTTTCAAATTCATATATAACTAGACCTATTTTAAAGAGGAGGTTGCTAGCTTTTCGAATTAATGCATAAGATTCAATTATATGAGATATAGGCAGCTGAAAAAAGGTTTCAAAACTTTATTTGAGAAGTGTAGTTTCAACTAACCTTTAGTCATAAAATTTCACATGGAGGATGAGAATATGAGCAATATTTTGGTACCAAATTTTCACCCACATTGAAAAAAAAAGTAACTTGACCATGCTCCTTTAATCAAAAGAATATGAAATTTGCTTAATCTCTCTGCTATTTTAACATTTTGAAGTGAATATTATCATTTATCAAACTTTGGAATCACCAATTTCAAGAACTCTGAATTCTAGCTGAAGTCATGTGGTAGATAAAAAAATGTTCTCACTTCTTTAAATCATCTATAGTTAAGTGTATCAATTTTAAGAAATAAAAATTCATGAATTTAACCCAAAGACACACCCACATTTTTCTGCACTTTGTCACTGAAAGACCCCCTTTTTGACACAAGTTCTATCCTCTTCAATGAAGTCATGAAAACATTAGCAATTCCAATATTTTCAGACTTTCTCTGCTGCCAACTCCATGTTATATATGCATTGAACTAACATTTTAAATTGATCATAATTTTCATTGTGACTTTACCAATGGCAACACAAGACACTTTGCAATCCTGAGGCACAACAACACATTAAATCTCAAGAGGCACCTTGTTCACATGGATGGAAGTAACTTAGGGCATGTTCACACAGAGGAATTTGGTCATGACTATATTCTCGCTTGTAAGCCGCTCATGACCAAATTCCCAGTGTGAACGCAATTTAGAAAGTGTCTCCCTACAAATTCCCAGTGTGAACGCAATTTAGAAAGTGTCTCCCTACAAATTCCCAGTGTGAACGCAATTCAGAAAGTGTCTCCCTCATGACCGAAAGTGACACGCCCGCCACTAGTTTTAACACGCTAGACATGTCCAAGTGTGAACGCACCCTGCTAAGTCATGACTATTATGTGTGAACACGGCTTAAGATAAAAGGGTTGCATGTAAGTCAGTTCACATAAAGGTTATAATGCCAATGCAAATGATTTTACCACACAGACTATTCACTGTATTTGCCCCCCCCCCCAAAAAAAAAAAAAAAACCACACAAATGGTTCGAAAGATTTGGTCGATCGGTTAGGAAACTTTTTTTTTACATTCCTTTACTGCAAATATGTACACACATCCAGAGCCTGACAAACGCACAAGGTTCAAAATACAAGTAAATTATGTTTCAAATAAAATGATTGTAGATCTGCATTCTTATAAACAACTAATTTGTAACACAAACTGCTGAAAACAATAAACTTTTCACATTTCAGAATATGAAAATTGGTAAAAGAAAAAATAATGTCTTTTTTAGGAATTTTCAAAGAATAGGATTAGTTAAAAAAAAAAAGCCTGATGTGCATACATTTATTATAAAAAAAAAGTTTCCCTGATCTGTGAAAAAGTTTTCCCGATCCACTCGTATCATTTCGAGCCATTTGCAGTACAACCAAACATATTTTTTTTTTTTTGGGTGGGGGGGGGGGTAGAGAGCTTATGGATGTGTGAATTGGAGTCAATTTTCCAGTTATGGTAGGTATAAGGTAAACATCACATGTGAACAAGACTTAGTAATGTTAATATTTATGTTGCCTTTCATGCATTATTTACCATGTTTCCTTTCCTAATTGAATACAAATAACAAGATTTTAATATAAATTTATGCAGCATTAATTTAGCATGCAATGAAAACATCAGCACTCACCGAATGTTTTATTAGCCTTTCAACTGTATTTCAATGAAACATTAAGCAAACATTCTAAAGCAAAAGGGTACAATGAAAATACAATTTTTTTTCATATTGATACTCATAACTATTAATGATTTGAAAGAAGCAAGAACAATTTTTGATCTACCACATGACATGACAGTTAGAATTCTCCAAGTTCTTGAAAAACTTAAAAGTTTAAGAAATGACAAATAGCAGAGAGATGAAGCAGAATTTATATTCTTTTAGTTGAAGGAGCATGGTCAAATTCCTTTTTTTTGTCAGTGTGGATGAAAATTTGGTACCAAAATATTGCTCATATTCTCATCCTTCATGTGAAATTTTATGCATGCAGAATATTAGATGAAAATACACGTATGTTTACTTATGGTAACTGTATTCATTAAATTAAACCTAGCAAAGTATACGGAACTCTGAAGAATATAATTGCTTAAAATAAAAAAATTTAAGCTGAAATTTGAAAATGAAAAATCTTTATTGGTGATCTACCATATGAAACTGAAAACTTAATTTTGAAAGATCAGACCACGTTTATGAAAAACAACTCAATGTCTGCCTAGACAAGATATCCTGTGAGAGTTGGATTTGGTCTAGAAATCAAAAGTTCATGATTGTTTGTTAACTATAAAAGATGCATTTAAGACTAAAAACACCAAGTTGATGACTTGAGCCACCATTTTCATCTCTTAATGCTCAAAAGATTTAGCTAAGGGTTCTGACGTAATTATTGACATACTAATACTAAAAAGTGACGTGACAGTTCCATGCAAGTTTAATGATCAGATCATCAGATCTCTGCGTTAAGACATACAAAAATAATGTGTATCGTCTAGGCCTAAATTTCATTTATTTAGAATAAATATATCAGTTGTTTCTATTTTTATTCTCATATAATGCTGAAAAAATCTAGCGCATTAATCCTGCCAAATTGAAGACATTCATCCTGATTAACTAACTGCTCAACAAATTCAACTTGACAAGTGACAGTCTAATGCAAGATTAATCCTGTAGATATCTACATGATCTGGATATTAAATGCTAATAATCTAGACCGAGATTAATTCTTTTTTGAAAATTATATATAATAAAATTGATGGTTATAGATTATTATAACTTGTCACTTTTTTATCACTTGATCCTGAAAGCAGCTTAGCCAGGATCATCAGGCCTATCAATTCTGACAAATTGCAGTTAATTATATTCTGACAAAATTTATTTTACGCACAGTTCCAAATAAACTTCATCTAGAAGTTTGAAGTTTTCAAAGGAGTTGAAAACTTGCAATATTTTTCATAAAAGTAGCAAAAAAGGTATTAAAACAGTTCAAATCCATAAGAATCTCATTTTTGTGAGAAAACAACTATTACTTGTTTTAAGGTGTCTGGTCCATGATAGATCTGCCCGAAGATTTCTAGTAAAAATCGACATGAATAATATTTTTAAAATAAAAATTGGGGGTCATCGGACTCGTTTTTGCATGAGAGTCGGTTTAAAAACAGCATTTTTGGAGGGGGGGGGGGGGGGAATTAGCACAGGGGTCTATGGGAAATGTGGCAAAAGTAACATTATTTAGTGTTGATTCAAAAAAATCTGCCCAAGCATTTTTGTTAATTTTTTCACAAAAGTTGCGCACAAGTATGTTCTTTCAAATAAAAAAATAAAAATTGGGGTCACCGACTTAATTTTCCAGCAAAATACTAAAATATGGCAATTTTTAGCTTCAAAACACTACTCATAGAATATGCGCATGCGTATTGCGGCACTTACCAACTCGGAAACTAGCGCGACTGATACGAGTGGAAGGCGCGTGGACCAGACACCTTAAGCTTAGTGTCCGTATAAGTCCCACTCCTCAACCATTGGATGACATTCACAAGTGCATTGGATATGGTATTCAGTAGGGCAAGGGTTAACAAAACACACATGAATGGTATTTCTAATGATAGCTATTGGCCAAAAAACTCTTTGTTTGTGACAAAGTCATTGCTATTTGTTGAATCTGGCTGATTCATAAAAAAAAAATCACTACATTTTCCACATCTCATCAAATTCCACTGAGCCAATTTTGTAACATATGTCGATAGAGGGAACACTCCAGCTTTCTCTTACAGTCTGGCTATTCTCTTTCTATCAAGAGAGAGAGAGAGAAATTTAAAGGATTCCATCAAGAGAGAGAAACTTAAAGGAGCATAGTCAGATTGCTTCCAAAATTTTTTTCAAACTTTTCAAGATATCAGTACTAAAATATTGTTCATATTTTTCTCACAAACCATGTGAAATTTCACAGCTGTGCTATGTTCCAATTTGGAGATATGTATGAAAATATGTCCAATTATGGTAACAACATTAATATTACACACTAACATATGGACAGCTCTAAAATACAAAATTGTGCATAAAGTAAAAACGGTTTGACCGATTCAGCTGGAATTTGAAACTTAACTTCTTTCAGGATAATTTTTCATATGACACTGAAAAGAACATTTTGAAAAATCTGACTAAGCTCCTTTAAAATAAGGCCAAGTAAAATATATTTTACGTTTCTCATCAGGATTTGGGAAAAAAGGAAGAAAGGGGCCTTGATTGATTAATTTTTTTTGAAATCTACTCTAAACTAGCATTATTTGGCACCATATATTTTTACATATTTTGCATGCACAACATTCAAAATGATATGTGGAAAAAGGAAGTCCTTTTTATCATTTTCTGTCTTTTTATTTATTTCTTGTTATGAGCACAAAACTCTCTGTAAATGCTTCATACATTTAACAAGTCTACAAAATATGTTCTGATTCCTGAATAAATATAAATTTATGAATTAATTAAAATTGAAATTTTTTATAACAAAAAGAAATACGAAACTTTAAAAAAGGAAGTGTGAGGGGACGAAAAACATGAATATTACTCTGCTTTATGCATCAGTATTATTTCAAGAACCCAGTATAATTCAATTATACAGAAAAACAATAATTTAGCATGCAGAATGGAATTGTTTTTCTCAAGTAAGCACATACTCAGCATTTTATAGTATTCATAAGGTAATTTAATGGCCAGTCACTCTTTACAGTTGTTTGTACAAAAAATACAACAGATTTTAGTGACGTAAATGGATCAGGAATAGCTCTGCTCTCCATGTTTTCGAATCAAATGTTTTATTCATGTGTGGCTTATTATTCCATCAGATAGTAGAAATGTGTTTATTTGTTCAAATTAGGAATGTTATGAAAAGATTGAAATGTTCTGCAAACATTTTAAACCATTCAGATAGTAATACAAGAACATTTAAAATCATTTTGATAATACATGAAGGTTTACTCTTTCATTAAAATAGAACAAATTATTTTGCTTAAATTCAAATTATCATTTATTTTCAGGGTGCAATCTCAACTTTGTCATGTGGTAAAAATGCCGTTTGGAATTAAACTTTGACAGAAATTGACAATTTGAATGCAACTTTTTACTAACAATTCATCACTTCAATTACATATTAACTAAATAAAACACTTCTGAATAACATTAAAAACGGGGCATTAACAAGTTGAACATCGCCCCCAAACATTTTCCACATATTTCTAGATTTTTGCATCATTTGAAGCATAAGCGATGTCAGCATGCAAAGTTTCATCATCAAATTCAACCCCTGCCTGAATATATCACTGACAACAAAAATACTGCCCTCTGGATTTCAAACTTTAAAATTTCAGGCGGGGCAGTCGCGATTTAGTAGAAGCGACTAAATTTAGGGCTAGGGATTTTAAAACTCAAATTTAGGATACATTTTACGTGTGTTTCTATTGGTGCATTGATATTGAGAATGTTACAAAAATCATATTTTTACCTTTATTCAAACAATAACAAAAGTGCTCCATAAAGTGTTTATTATTCCAAAACCCCATTCGTAGCAAAGTAATTTGAAGTTTATTCGATGCACTATTTTAACATAATGAAAATCACACGAGCGATACCGTAGAAGGATAATTGATCAAATATGGCAGTAACGAGGCATAGCCACCGTCGTCTGTAAAATTTGTTTCATCAGCAGATCCAGTGCCGAATTGAAATTTCTTTTTTTATTTATCTGTAATTTACAATTTAAAAGTAATGCTTTACAGACCAAACTTTTTTGTCTCTCTGACAAAACATCAATATATAAGAAAATGGTCTTACTCCAAAGATCAGCGTCTAAAACAAAATTCTATTTTTTACTTTTCTGATGGTTTGAATCAACATATTCCACGTTGCAAACCGTCACTAAATTTTAAAAAGTCAGTGTCTGTGAAAGTGTTGCGAATATAAATGACTTCCTCATGGGAGTAGCGGACGAAAAATAGTATCCCATATCAAAGAAAACACCATTGTCAATATACGATCAACAATTGAAGACGCTAAACCTTGGGGCTTGTTTTCATATAATTACTCCCGTATATTCTTGATAGCCATTGGGGCTCCAACTTAGTTAGGGAAAACTGTGGCTACTAGGTACATTTAAACAATAAAGTTTCTCACCATGCTTAGAGTGAGTTAATTAAATACTGCCCCCTATAAATAGCTTCATCCCCAGCCCAGGCGGGGGCGGCCGCGATCCTAGCAATTTAGAAGAAGCTACTAAATTTATTGACTAGGGATTTCGAAAACGCAAATTTGGGGAACATTTTACTTGTCTTTCTATCGGCGCATTGATATTGAAAACATTTCAAAACTCATATTTCTACATTTATTCAAATAATAACAAAAGTGCTCCTATAGTGATACAATTTATTGTATTATTCCAAAACCGCTGGGGTTCACGCGTGAACCCCATTAGTAGCAAAGTAATTTGAAGTTTATTCGATGCACTACTTTAACATAATGAAAATTACACGAGCGACACCGCGGAGGTATCTTGATCAATTATGGACGGTAGAGAGGCATGGCCATCGCCGTCTGTCCCCAGCCATTGATGCTGACATATTACTAACAGGCATGATTATGGGTAATTTTAATTTTGCCTGAAATAGCCTGAATTTGCCTGAAAATTTGAATTTCCCTATACTTTAGTACAGGAAAGATCAAGCATTTTTGCCTGAATTCAGGCAAAAACATGAAGATAATCATGCCTGTACTAGTTACTATGCTGTAATCAGACCAAACAGGTAAGTTTGACAATATTTAGGAAAAACTCAAAAATTACTTCAGTTTGGAACTGACATGATAGAAAAGCAAGGGTTAGTCAGCTTGCTTGCTCACGTAAGTCAGGTGATGTTCCCCCCAGGGGGTTGCTTGATGAAAAAATAGGTATGCATGCTTGTCAGCTTCTCAAATGGCACTCTACATATCGTAATCATGTACAAGTACATTCTACCCCTTAATGGCGTAAAATATTCAAAATCATACCCCTAAATGTCGTAATACACTAAAACTGACCCCTTTAGGTGTAATGGGCATTTGGACCCTTAATGTTGTAACACACTGAAATGGAATATGAAATATTTTCCGCCATATAAAACATGAATATAATACATTGGAAGCCTTTTCTGTTGTAGTTCTTGGAATATCGTAAAAAGCCACCGACCCTTAATGTCGAAAGTTACCCTGAAAAGGCATCCCTTTTTCTAACGACGTCGACGACGCCAATGAGCCAAAATCTGAACCTTTTTGACATTTTTTCTGACGAGAATGTGTACCACTTTTTCTTTGAGCGACCCCCCCCCCCAGATGTTGCCTAACGTTGATGCTCCCCCACACACTTCTGTCAGTAATGCTTTCTTACAATGTTTCTTTTTGCTACCCTCTTAGCAATTTCAAGTCCTTTCATTTTATCTGATACCTTGCATCAATACATAAATAACCAAATCTCCAACCTTGTCTCCTCCTCCTCAACCTAATCCTCTCAAAGGAGCTTCAAGAAGATTACAACACAAGAAAGGAACTATAAAGTGCTATGCAACAAGCAAAATCCAGTCACTCAAGACTCTTGGGGCTAGTCATCAAGGCTTTAATGCAGTCTCGCTAGCCATGTGTCGACACTTTTTATTTGGCTACAATCTTGCTTCTTATTTGTGCTTCACACAATCGTGTTTGATATTGACAATGATCATCCCTGGGGAATTGACTGGTCATTTTCTATGTACAGCGAGCAATCGAACATCATTAGGGCTAATTTTTCTATTCTTTTCAATGGTTAGGTTTCATCATGTGAAAATGTTTCCCAGTCAATACCAAAATAAAAATTATTGGACAATGAAAACAAAAAATTCAGGGTAATGGTTGCATTTACAAACAATAGGCCCTGCCCCCTGGATTTATGTTAACATTGTCCATTTTTTTTTATTTGCCTATAGTCTAGTGCAATACAACAAGCAAAACCAACCACTTGACTTGGCTCCAATTTTAATTACTTCAAAACCCTTGACCTTGACCTATGAAATGCATTTTGTAAGGTTTAACCTACAGGTTGCTTCTTGCAGGCATGAGAATGATTTTTCATGAAAATATCTGAATTTAGTAAAATTTAAGCCAAAAAAACACTAAAAAGGTTAAATTCTCATGCCTGTTCTTGTTTTCTTTTTAGAGGCAAAAGAAAATATGCAACCTTGGGTTCAGGTGTTATGTAAATACATAAGAAATAGAAAATAGTTATACCAATTTAACTTGACAATTTCTGCTATATCTCAGAAACTGTTTTGAATTTAGAGGTGAAATTTTGGGTTAACAATCAGAAAAATAAGGCCTTTTGTTTGACATCAAAAAGTACACTTCCTGGGGGTTGGGAGTGCAATCGGATCTTACACCGTCTCAAGGCCTGTTGGATTAAATTGATGCACCTTAATTGCTAGCCATGTGTCTTCACTTTTTATTTGGCTTAAATCATGTACTGTACACAATTGTGCTTGATACTGATAATGGCTATCTATCCCTGGGGATTGAACTAGTAATTTCTATACCGGGAGGGGGTTGTACTCACATTGAAGGAAGGTACGGGTATGTGTCACCCACAAGACCCCTTTTCAAGCCTCCTCTTCCGCTCCCCAAGATGCTCTTTTCAAGATTACGTCAGTTCAAAAGACCCCATTTTCAAAGAAAATGACTAAAAGTGTGTTTTACTATGTTTTCAAGCTAATTTTGAGCGATTTTCAGCTTAAATAGTCATATTTTCATGGGAAAAAAAGCAGTTCTTGAGACCTCAATTCGGAAAAAAAAACAGTTCAATAGACCCTATTTTTGACCAAAAATCCGTTCTGCAAGACCCTATGTTGGATATCGCGGATCTCACATACCTACCAATTTTTTTTTTAGTACCCCCCCTTCCCGGGTTTCTATATGGGAGGAGAGGAGGCCATTCGAATATCATCACATGCACAAATCTGAACAAAACAGCTATATTCAGGTATCCGAGAAATAATTAAATGGAAAATCCAAAAAGTCACATTAAATTATCGAAATAAAATGAATAAAAAAAGAGATAAAATACTGTAAAGCACTTTAATTTCACGGCATTAAAATTTAGCGAATTTGGAAACCCTCATTTTTGGGTACATTTTAATTTCACTAATTTGAATCATCTTGCTATTCAATGCTATGTTAACAATTATTTTAGCGGCATTTTAATTTAGCGAATTGAGATACTAGCGAAATTAGCGAAATTAAAATGCTAGCGAAATTTTCATGCTTTACAGTATAAGTGAAAATTTTCCTGGGGCTGCAAAATAAATGGAGATGATTTTTAATGAACAATGCCTCCCTGAGTTAGTTGTTCTAATCAATTTAAAAGCTCAAATGGTTTATGGTACTACTTATAAAAAATACAACTTGGTCAAAAGCTGATCACAGTCATATTAATAATTTGAATCTGTGTCTAGAAATCATTTCTATGGTTTACATGAGTAGTTAGGGAGTATATTAAAACAGTTGATTTGTTATGAAAGTACAACTACCATTTATTGTCTTCAAGCCTCGAATTTCGTCATTTTCAGGGCAGGCCAACTTGGCCTTGACTTTATAACATTCTAGGGGGCACCAAGGCCATGATGCCAGGCACCAATGCCAAAACAAGGTAGAGTGTGAGGGCACCTCGGCCAGTTTAATAAACCTTCCAACCTGATGGAGTGACAATGTTTAAAATTTTGGGTCAAATGAGACAGAAGTTACACCATTGATTGTGAAAATGACCATCGGCCCTAAATGATACCTTAAGCAATTAAGATAATTTAATTTTTTGCACCCCAATACCTGAAAATTATTTAGGCCTATAGCCCCCGGGAGCCCCCCCCCCCCATTTAACTTAAAAATAAGAGAAAAATATTCAATAGGCAGAGGTTCTCGCAAAGGGCCAACTGCGAGAACCATTCTTGGTTCGCGTAAAAACTTCCTGAAGTGTGCCATTGAAGTGCGTAAATGAAGGAAGCTTACCAAATTTATGTGACATAACGTAACATACAAATCATAACAAAACAAATTAAGGCTAGTAGGCCTACTATAATAGTCGCGTGAAGAAAACCTTTTCACTTTTACGCGTCTTGTGCGCCGAGGTTAAAGTTCACACGCAACTCACGCGATACTCGTGAGCCTGTGTGATTTGACAGTTCTGTCGCTGCGTGACTTGATTATTTTGTCTGACGCAGTTGTTAAATTTGGCGTACTTAGTCCTTGTTACTGGAGTGAAACTTACTTTGCGATGTCTATAGAGTGAACCAATATTTCCACAATATTTTATGTTTCGGCTGATTCATTTTACTCACAATAAAGATGAAAGACACATTTTTGAACAATATATCAAAGAAAGGGGTTGATACAAAAATTAATTTAGCTGAAAATGTAAATATTGTAGACTTTTTCATTGACCTCCAAAGCAATGTTTCACGCCAGGAAGTAACATGGAACAGCCTCAATTGACCACTCAGAGGACTAGATTCTAGTCTGTGACATCAGTGCGTCCAACAGAATTGATTGGATTGGTTTGTTGTTCACGCACGGTGCGATTTGGTCCCGCACAGAATGAAAAGGTTTGTTTCAGAAGACTATAAATGACGTTCAATACAACTGAAAAATTTCACTATAGGCCAAACAATAATTTATTGGACAGTGCAAACAAAACTCCAGAGTGCAGGGCCCCAATGTTTATAAATGCAAACCCTACAATGGATTTTTGTTTTAATTGTCCAATAAATGTTTGCCTAGCCTACAGCATCAGCTTTTCCAGATTTGTTTGTGCATCATCAGCTGATCAAAAACGTGGCCTAGGCCAGCTAGGTTGACCACTGCTCGGGCTTAAATCCTCAAGATTTGTTCGTGCATCATCAGCTGATCAAAAACATGGCAAAGCTAGGCCACGTTTTTGATGACCTTTTCAATAGTAAACTCCCGAGTTCCCAGTTGTACTTGTTTATGAAAATTTCTAAATTCTGTTTCACATTTTTAATGTAAGTATTATTATTTGTATAATACATGACTCAGGGCCAGGGCAGGGCATCCTGGCCAAGTGCAAAAATAGGGCACGGCCATTATGGCCGTGAAGAGGTCTTATTTTTCAGGGCATTGTGACCAAACGTGATGTCGCAATGCCCTGAAAAATAAGGGCATTGCGACATTTGCGCCATTATGGCTGTGAAGAGGTCTTATTTTTCAGGGCATTGCGACCAAACGTGAGGGCACCGGCGGCAATGGCCACTGGGAAATTCAAACACTGATTGTCTTATAAATAATTAACATTTAATTTTAAGAGTATAGTTTGGAGTGTGGAGGTGGACAGCTCCCATGTCATTGGCATCTATACTGTCAATAGAACACATTTTTCTGCCCTGTCAACCGATGACCCCCTTTTCCCTGATCTGTTCCCTGAGCTATTTTTTTAAAGCTCACCTTATAACCCTCATTTTAATGATGCCTCAACCATTGCCCCTGATATTAGACCAGGATTTTAGAAAGTCTACACTGAATGAACCCCCTTTTTTGCTCAATATGTAGATTTTATGTTGACCGTTTCAGGGCTCGAAATAACCTAGGGCAATAAGGCAATTTGCCGTTGGTGCCCCTACCATTTGCCTTGGAGCCCTAAAAAACTGAATACAGCTTTAACATGTAATGCCTTGGTGCCCTTTTTAAATTGGCCAAAATTGCCTGCCCGCCCCAAAACCTTATTTTGGGCCCTGCCGTTGACATTTTCAATATCGGCAACTTCAATGTCAAATCTAAGATCTACTTTATCCCCAAATTGACAGCAAATGACACCAACACCATTTTATCACCCTCTTCCCCGAACTACCTCGTTTTAACATGCTCTACATTTTGAAGCCGTTAGGAGTAGGTATATCATTTTTCATATATGAGTG
>JXSR01S016414.1:5544-19730 GCA_000969725.1 Ophiothrix spiculata | reverse complement strand
TGATAGTGCTGAAACTACAGTAAGTATTTCTCTGCTGTACATGCTACTGGTAAAGTAGAATTATTAGACTCACCGTATCTAACTGTAAAGAAAGCCAATAGTGCTGAAACTACAGTAAGTATTTCTCTGTCGTACATGCTACTGGTAAAGTAGAATTATTAGACTCACCGTATCTAACTGTAAAGAAAGCTGATAGTGCCGAAACTACGGTAGGTATTTCTCTGCAGTATACGCAAACATGTAGTGTAAGAAAATATACTACTTTGTGAAAAATTAACCCTAACAGATTTCTTAACTTAAAAGGAAGGGTAAAATGTTTTGACCAGGATTTGAACCGGAGACTTCCCATTCATATCAAGCTGCCACTGAGTGGTGCGGTTGTGGTGTGTTTTGTACTGTAAGGGTACTGGTAGTTTCATCCATTTTGAATGTGTGTTGGTCGTGCAGAAGCTTTTTAATCAGAAAAAATGATGAAATAGAACCATAGAACGGACAAAATCTAAGCTTCAACCTGATACCATTCAGCTCCATTCAATCATGTGCTTTAAATTATACCACTACCAGTACCCTTAGGCCGAAACCATAGTCGGCCTCCAAACAAAATTTTCCCTACCAATCATTTGGTCATGACGTAACCAAATATTTGCCATCAAATTTAAAGTATGAACAGGTAACAAACATTTGGTCCAATGTATATGGCAATTCAATAACATGTGCAATCTAGCACTAAAGTTATTTTGTTTGGAGTCACTCGTCATTTTGACGTCACAAACAAATGTTTGGAAGGGAAAATTTTGTTTGGAGGCCGACAATGGTTTTGGCCTTACAGTGCAAAACGCACCGCAATCACACCGCAAACGGATAAGAGGAATTGTCAGCTTTAGGGTTAGATCACATAATATAGATTGAGTAGTCGGCAGAGCTGACACCCTTCAACAAACAAAGCCCACACAAGTTTAATGAATTCATAGAAGTATTTTCTTGACAAGATTTTAAAAGATAAATATATTTGAATATATGCTTTGTGTAAATCTCAATAAAAACATTAACCAAGAGCAACTTTACTGGAGCCTTTGTGTTGAGCAGTCACATATCACACACACTTAAAGATGCAATTCATGATTCTGATGTGACGACAATCTCCCCTCTTTTCTAACTAAAAATAAGAAGAGTACAACATGAATGCATGTTGAAAATTTCACTCGATTCCGACCATTCTTCAAGTTACAAGCTTTTCAGCATTTTGAACATCCACATAAGCTACTGTGTTGTAATATTATTACTGTTGGTGCCCCGGCAGTAATTAATAAATGACACATTTTCATACTTTTCTCAAAAATGCAAACACATTTGAAAAACTGGTTTGGGATTTGTAACACATACCAGTTAATAATTCTTTTTGGCTAACATTTTGATAGAGGTGACATTAAGGACCTCATGATCATGAATTACCCCTTTAGTGGCCGCTTCAAAACTCAACTGGTGGTTGACCGACCGGAACTGGTGGTTGTAGGCGGTTGCTATTGTTCAGAACAGGAGGTTGCCGGTGGATAACCGAGTTTTGAAGTGATCCCTTAATATATTTTCACACCATTTTGTTTTCCTTTTTATAGGCTATAGTCAAAGTAATTGGCAGTATTGAACGACCACGGAAGGCGAAAGTCACATGGTGGTGGATTGTGCTAGCTGTTATAGGTGGCCTACTACTTCTAATTCTACTCATTATACTTCTATGGAAAGTAAGTAGACTATGATTGGTAGGGTAGATTGGGGCAAAAGTCAAGTGGTTGGGAATCATGCTAGCTGTAATAGGTGGACTACTGCTTCTAATTCTACTCATTATATTTCTATGGAAAGTAAGTAGACTATAATGGGTAGGGTAGATTGGGGCAAAAGTCAAGTGGTTGGGAATCATGCTAGCTGTTATAGGTGGACTACTGCTTCTAATTCTACTCATTATATTTCTATGGAAAGTAAGTAGACTATAATGGGTAGGAAAGATTGGGGCAAAGTTGGCATGGTAGGGAATCGTGCTAGCTACTATAGGTGGACTTCTACTTCTAATTCTACTCATTATACTTCTATGGAAAGTAAGTAGACTATCAATCAATCAATCAATGATACAAGTACTTGCATAACATGCATACCCCATGAAGGAGTCTATTCGTACAGGGGACCCACGTCTACTCATTATACTTCTATGGAAAGTAAGTAGACTATCAATCAATCAATAATGATACAAGTACTTGCATAACATGCATACCCCATGAAGGAGTCTATTCGTACAGGGGACCCACGGCTTTATGTGACCACGGAGCAAGTAGAGTAAAGTTTCTTGCTCAAGGAAACGAAAACCACCCGGCCCGGGGCTTGAACCCACAATCTCTGTATTACGAGACCCGTGCTCTAACCGCTCGGTAAGTGGCATGGTGAAGAATCAAGGTAGCTGTTATAGATGGCCTACTTCTAATTCTACTCATTTTACTTCTATGGAAAGTAAGTAGACTATGATGGATAGGGTAGATAAGGGCAAAGGTGGTATGGTTGAGAATCCTGCTAGCCATTATAGGTGGACTACTACTAGTTTTTCTCATTATCCTTCTATGTAATGGGTACTCTGTTGTTGAATTGAAGTACCAGTAAGTGATCTGTCAAACTGGTCAATAGAGAACACAGATTTGTAGCATGTAATGATTAACGCAATGGAAAGGGACAATTGAGCCATACGTAAATTTGACTGATATCTTAATATATGACACAAAATTACACATTTGAATTGACCCATTGTGTACTGTTATACATTAAGCCTAACACGTCACAGTCCAACAAAATCCAACAAGCAAAAATCAAGAAAGTCCAAATATGTCACAGGCAGGGGGGGGGGATACAGATGGGCACGAAATGGCTGCCACGGCAGGCCATACTTGGTGGCTTGCCATAGGTGGACATGGATCGGGATGCCAGAGGTCTGGGTTCAAATCCTAGACTTAGATAGTTTTTGTGCATTTTGGAGTTAGGGTTATGAAGGTCTATAAGTGCATAGTATAAATGCTACCATAACCCTAACATGTCATAGTCCAAAAAAATATAACAAGCAAAAATCAAGAAATTTGCCCAAGTCAAAATACGTCAACAGACAGGGGATACAGATGGGCATGAAATGGCTGCCATGGCAGGCCATACTTGGTGGCTGGCCATAGCTGGACATGGGAATGGGATGCCAGAGGTCAGGGCTCAAATCCCCTGAGAAACAGGAAATTTTTGAATGACATATTTTTTAATAGTTTTTAAGCGTTTGGGAGTTAGGGTTTACGATGACTCTCTGTATTTGTCTTTGTTGTTTCAGTGTGGTTTCTTCAAGAGAAAACATCGCACCTACAAGTATGCTCAAGTGGAACAGATGTCAACAGTCAAAGGCAAAACTGATAAGAGGATGTACTATGATGATGCCTACATGTAAGCAGTGTTGCCAGATAAACCACACAATTGTGCTCATTTTTCACCAAGTTTGCTCACTTAACTGCCATATTTGGTTGATTTGGTTAAAAGTTATAATCATTGTTGCCATGTTCACAGATAAACCACACAATTGTACTAATTTGTCACCAAGATTGCTCACTAAGCTGTCAAATTGAGACGTTTTGTGTTTGTAAAAGAGTTAATTCAGTGTTGCCATATTTACAGATACACCGCAAAATTGTGCTAATTTGTCACTTGGTTTGCCACCTAGCCCCCAGATTGGGCTGTTTGTTCTGTTAGTGTAATTAGCTAGTGTTGCCATGTTTACAGATAAACCATACAATTGTGTTAATTTTTCACCAAGATTACTCACCTACCTTGGTACCAAATGTGGATGTTTTGTTTATTTAAGAGTTTGAATGTGGTCAGTGTTGCCTAAAATATCACACAGTTGTGCTGTTTTTTATCACCAAGACTGCCACCAGATTGTACTGTTTTGTTATTTTAAAGAATTTATGGTTGGTGTTGCCATACTCACAGGTAAATCACACAATTGTTCTAATTTTTCACCAAGTTTGATCATCTTGCCACCAGAGTGGATGGACTCTTTTGTTGTTTTAAGGAGTTGGTGTGGTGACTGTTGCCATACTCACAGATAAATCTCATATTTTTGCTAATTTATCACCATAATTGTGCACCTAGCCACATTGGCTATTTTGTGGTCAGTGTGTCCCCATGCTAAAGGTGCGTTTACACTGTGACGTAGGGTAACAAACTTGCAACTAAAAGCTTGCAACTGCAAACGACTGATAGTAACGACTTTAACTAACGATGACGAGCATAAAATTCAAAACTGCAATTTGCAGGTTTACATTGCTTGACGTTATCCCCATGTCACAGTGTAAAAGCAATATTACATACAAACCACACAGCAGTTGACACCAAGACTGCTTCAATTTCCACCCTGTTGGGTTGACGTGATGTGACAATTGATTGAAATCAACTTAATTACACATTATATTTCAAATCAAATTTATTTTTTTCCTTTTCCAGAAAACCTGAGGATATGGTTGGTGTTAAGGACTGAGATAGGTCTCCATAGTTACTGTATTCTCTGTGTACTATATATTCCCTCTACTGTGTCATCAAATTACATTTTAGAGAGAATACGAAGCATTATTTTAAATTCTTGGTCCACACTTCACCAGGCCTGTAACTAGAAGTTTAAAAAAGAGGGAAGGAACTTTTTTTGGATGACCCAAATCAGTTCAGCGGAACTCACAATTCGGATACGTATCCGAATTCGGATACTCCGTATCACAATTCTGATACCCGTATCCAAATATGGATTAAAAACAGCTGAAACGAATATTCAGCTTCGCCGCACACCATACCAGTATGTATAAAAGTTAATAACATTATCATCATTTGTCATCTAAATTCTATCAAAGTATTGGCCAAATTATTTTTCCTTCTGTGATAAGAAGCTATCAGGACATGTTTCGAAGCTATTCCGCTGGAATTGCACAGATGAAAATGACATTTCTACAGATATATTTATAATAAATGAAAGAAAGATGTTCTACATGTACTTGCCAGCTTGCGCTATCGATTTGTTTCCTGCGCCACGACAGGAGTATCAGAATTCAGATACCCCTCCATATCCTTATTCAGATACAGGTATCACAATTTGGATACGAAATGTGCGTTCCGCCGAACTGAAATATTTCTGTAGGTTTTACTTACAAATTCATATTCAGCCAAAAGGTTGTGGGTTTTTAGGGTTTCTTTTGCGATTTTCTTTTTGATCAAAAATTACCTCGGGGGCGACAACTTTGCTTGGTCCCTGTAGTTACAGGACCTGTATTACTTAGTCAATTAAAGAGCTTTTCATTTCTGACATGCAGAGAATACAGTTTATGCTTCATACCATGTTGAATTTGACAAATTTCAATAACCCATTATCATTACCATGTATCACTCTTTTGTTTTATCACGTTTTCTGATGTAATGCTGAAATGAGTACCTATGAAGCACAGTTCACAACAATTTGTTTTCTGCACATGTCTACGTCTTCCAATGCTTGAAAATGCTTTAATATATCGATAAATGATGCTAGCTCTCAGATACAGTGGTCCTAAGTTTAAAGTATTTGGTACCCATCCTTGAATAAATTGTGATACTTTGACTTTTTAGAGGACCTTTATAAAGCTTCTGGCATCAAATGTTTGTTTCGGGTCTATTATGCAATAGCAAATTAAATATTTGTCGACGTCACAACCAAATGTTTGGTAGCGATCATTGTGTGTGAAGGCCTATGAACCAATTAGTTGTGGCCTTTGATTGGTTTGGTATCGCAGGTGATGATGGTTCATAGCAATTAGGGACAATATTGGACATCTGAATTGAGCACTGCAATTTTAACTGGCACATTTAGATGAACATGGTTTTAACCATCAGGGTTGTCACCATGCCGGGCGGAGCTACCTAGCACTACTAATCTCCACTCGACACTCAGGATCATTTTGAGCTTCTTCATCCAGCACATAGTTAATGCATCAGTGGAAAAATCCTGAATATTTCTCTTTCATTTTACCTCTTAGTCAAGAAATGCAAGTGCACTTGAATTGCTTCATTTGAATGTTATTTTGTTCAAAAATATCTAAAATCTGAGGGGGTGTTGACTCCCCCTGGCACCACTGACCGCCCGCTTTGCAAGGATTCACTTTGTTCGACCCGGCATTAAAAATATCCTGGTGACAACCCTGTTAACCACTCAGAGATGAACAAGATGTTAACCAACATGCTAATGCACAAGTGTATTTGGTCACAAATAGTTTGTTTTTCACCACCCTAACTTTTATTTCATTTTACTGTATAGAAAATATCTAAATGTTTTTTGATTTTATGTGTGTGCAGCAATCATTTCAAGAAGGGTGTGTTTTAAGTATATACAAGCTGATTTGATATTTAAATTTAAAAAAAAAGAGTTTTTAAAAGAGCATCATGATAGTATTTGATACTGGAGAATAACAGGGGCATTGATATATATGTACGCAAGTGTATGACAAAAAATATACAATCAGATCTTAAACATGCATCTAGGGACTGCATCAAAACTCAACCGACAGCTGACCTCCCGGAAGTGCCGGTTTTGGGCAGTTATCATTGTTCAGCAACCGGCCAGAACCGGTGGTTCCGGGCAGTCAACTCCCGGTTTAGTTTTAAAGTGCTCCCTTACTGTTTTAAGGAAAATATCCCCTGGGAGGGGTACTTAGTACAAAAGGGGTTATGGGGACGTGCTTCAAATTCCGGTAGCAAAATCAGGCTCTGGTATTTCAATCGGTCCGTTTTTGTTCTCAAAATGTGGTATTTTGATGGGTTCTCTTTTCAAATGTTTCTAAAATTTTGACAATTCAAATTGGTATTTGCATGGGTGGCTTTTTAAATTTTCCAGAGGCATGTCCCTACCCAAACCAAATTTGAGTACCCCCTGAGAAATATCCCTTTTCTTCACTATTGTGCACTAAGTGGGCTTAAGAACACATTATTCAATTGATCAACAACACTCTGAGTTTTAAAACATCTCAGAAAAAGATGTTTTTCAACCTCCATCATACATTAATTAAGATTGCTGTTGATCTATGAGAACAATTCTGGTTGTCTCTATGGGGTTGTGTAAGCTTACACTGATACTCACTGCCCCGTCCAGGTGAAGCACAAAAATTGTCTTTCACATTTTCATCCTCATCATATTTGATTTCTTTGTGTTGATTTATATTAGTTTTTTTTATTATGTTGTATCATCTTAATATATATGTATTATCATTTAATAAAATTCATTTCAATATGTACATTATAACCTGTTACTGAAATATTACGTTCGATGACATTACCTGTTATCGCCAAAGTGTGTTTAATAGTGCTGATAATTTTAAAAGTTTTGCTACTAATCCATTAAGATTTTACCCACAAGGGTTGGCGTACAATATAGTGAAGAGGTTGCTTTATGATGTGATGTTATGTAAATGTAGTGTAGTACCATATAAGTTATGTATTTATTATGATATTGCATCTTTGGAGATTTGTTTTCTTGCACTAAACTGTATAAAGAGGACATGAGGGCCGTCTTGCATAGGCTCTTGAGCGGCGGTAGCAATAAATTTTTCTTTATAGACGAAAGTCTTCCGTCGTGGGGACAGCCAGTATTTGCATGGGGAGCCCAACTGGACCTAAGTCACGAATAAGTATATCAAATAAGGTGGAGCCGTTTCAAGAAATCATTAAAATCATGACAAATGTCTTTATTTTTGATAGAAGTTGTCACCGAACCATAACATCCAGGTACTAAATAAAAAAAGAATTAAAGCCACAGGTTTAGCAATAGTGAAGTAATTGACCAAAATGTCGAGTGGGTCAAGGGTGGAGCCGGTGGGGGTGGGGGTGGCGCCCATAGCTTTATACACAAAATTGCGGAAAAGTACGAAGATTTGAAGGCTTGTTATGTGAGATCTATAAATGGTAGAGCTGTCAAATTTTGATATTGTGTGCTGTAAAGTGCAAATGATTATCAAGGTTATTTTGAGTAATTACAGTAGTTTTAGCTAGGTATTTGTAGAGAATTTATGTATACACATAGTACTATACATAGCTATACATGACAAATAAACATTTTGCACAAATATCATTTTTTGAGTACAGTTGTTTTGCTATTTGAATGGGATGGTATGAAGGTCATTATGCACAGGTGAATGCACTTCTATGTCCTTTCACAAATCAAAACAAAGCTTTTTATACAGCTGGGTGCATATCTATTCAAGGCAGTGTTTCAGTTTCATGATTCAAGATAGATCAATAAATGAGCATTGATTTTGATTTGGGTGTCATGAATTGAATATGTGTATACCCACAGGTTTTGATTAGCTCTATTCTGTTTGCATGCGGGCTGTTTAAAAATCATCCCGTAGCATGTGCTGTGCAAAAAAGACAGAAGGTGGGTAAATATGAAAAGTATGCTTAAATCACTAAATTTGGCTTTAATTTTGATCACCCTGTACCTATTTAACCTAGACAGATGGTGACTTGTATTTGCATTATTAATGCAACACCAATAATGGTGTATTAGAACCAAGTTCGTTGTTGTTGTATATTATCACGGTCTTCATGCAATATGCTAATTACTATACAATGGGTAATTATAATGTTTGACTTTTTAATGTTCCACCCTATATATTTTAACACACCCTGTATAATTTGGTTTGAAAATAGAACCATATAAATCCCTGATCTATAAGCTTTCCAAAAATGTATACTTTTGTAGGTCGCTGGACTAAACATTAAATGATATGTTCTGTTAAAACAAAACAGACGCATTTTGACACAATTGCTGGTGTGAAACAATTTTTTTGACCAGTTGGTGACTAGTGTCCAACTCCCTTAAATCCAAGCAATTTCTTTAAACTTTGCAATTGCAATTTCTGTGGAGTTGTTATTGCCAGGTGATGCATGCCTCCTGTCATTTTCCCAGCATTTATTATATTGGGTCAAGAGGAACATGTGAGTTTCAAATTTTGCTCAATTAAGGATGTAACATATACCACTCAGTAGATCCAAAGTGCTCAATGCCCTATGACTTAGAGTTGAGGACATGTAAATCACTAGCTAGACTGTGCTTGTGTGCGGATGCCATATCGTTTTCAAACTCAAAGTCAATGTGATTAAATTATTTAACATATAATATGATGGTGCTTTTTATAGACCAGTTGACTTATTGTTTTGCCCAGCAGTATGCGTGTAACATACTTTTTCAGGGACCATACCATGCTTTCAAAATGCCTGCTTTACCATGCTGTTCTATGCAATCATTCAATCGGGCGGGAATTTTCAAAACAAGTAGTTCCTGAATGATACACGCATTCAGGAACTACTTGTTTTGAAAATTCCCACCCGATTGAATGATTGCATAGAACAGCATGGTAAAGTAGGCATTTTGAAAGCATGGCAGCCATTGTACTATACCATAATAATGGTAGAAAATATATAGCTGCCATATGGCTATTGCGCAAGATTCAAGTGGGTCATTCGCTCAAATTTTAGGGCCCCGGAGGACCCAGAAGACGTACTCCGATTGAATTATAATTTTGGGGATCTTATTTTATCTACATTTGGCACATTTTAAGACAAGAATCAAAAAATTTGGTTGACATGAGGGGGGTCTGATGCAACCTAACGCCCATACCGCCGGGGAAAACAGTAACAACTGACGTATGTCATGGGTCAACTGGTCTATACTTGTGTGATGGGAATATCATGCATGACATTCATTTTGTACTGTATATTATTAGTTGGCTTTCATATGAAATTTATTTATAGACTTATACTAGTCCTGTGTGTTTGAAATGAAATCATATGTGACCCATCATATTGAAAGGTACCTTAAGGTTGGCATAGTAAATTACGAGCATAGTAAAAAATCCAAGGTTGAATGTCTAATTTCATCAGAAGCGTTACTTTTGAAGTGTATTCTGTCATACTAATCAGGTTCCAACATCCAAAGCATAAAAAGAATGTGTTAAAAACCAAGATAAAAATCTTTTCTCCCATTAAAGTTTTGCTTAGTACAAAAACTTTCGACTGGATTTTTCTCAGAACTATAGTTTTCCGAATCAGCCCGATGCCTTTTGCCAACTTGGCAACCAAACACTTAATAACCAAAAGTAAGGTGTCATTTTAAAGCTTAATATTTCGGCTTTCAAATGAGATCAAAAATCAATTTTGATTTTGGGACCCTTAAGGTACCTATCGATATGATGGATCACATATGATTTCACCATTTTTTCTGGTAGATTGAAATATTTATGTATACCATATTATTTCAATAGTGTGTTTATTCTAAGCTAACCCACCATGTACATTAGGAGTTCATCAAACCTGCCAGTAGAGATCATTGGTATTTTGTTGCTACTGAAGTGAGCAAAAAGTTTCTCTCAGAAAGTACATGTGCCTTGTATAATAAATTGTTACTCATTTCACAAGGTGACTCGATGCTCAAATGTGTTATTTGTTATCTTCTTGGTGAAGGGTCAAGACCTGAGCAAAATCCAAGCCAAGAACTTTCATCATTCAAGTTTAACAATTGAATATGGGAATACTAAGCTGACCAAAGTCGATGCTTCACTACTGAGGCCAAAGAAAGTATATGGCCCTTTATGAATAGTATTCAAAAATCAATACTGGGCGTTAACCATCACTTCCTTTTGTATGGGTAAGGCAACGTGGACTTGGGTCAGTTTTGCTCCCCTGTATTAAATTATTAATGCCCTTTGCCAGATGCATGAAAGGGCCCTTATAAGGTGAGATTCCTTTCATCTGTTTGCGGTGTGGTTGTGTTGTGTTTTGCACTGTAAGGGTAGTGGTATAATGTAAAGCACACTCTCGCTGGAAACCATTATATCAATTCAAAATGCTCTGCATGCGACTCATGCGGGACAGCATTGAAAACAGACGGTCAAAATTTAATCTCAGTTTCAACCTGATACCATGCATTCAATCATGTGCTTTAAATTATTCCACTACCAATACCCTAAGGCCCTGTATCCATTGGCTGTACCCATATTCCGTGTGCACTTGTCACGTTTTCTATTGTTAGTAATTGTGCGGCGCAACACAGACAATAAACTTCGTTCTGCATGGTGATCATATCAGTGGCCTGTGTACGGCAGATATTCCTATTACCTGGTGCTCACCAAGTATGAACATGTTGATTGTTGGTGCTGCCAGGTCATAGGAATCATCTGCCGTACATTGGCCACTGATATGATCACTAAGCAGAACAAAGTTTATTGTCTGTGTTGCTCCGCATAATTATAAACAATAGTAAACGAGACAAGTGCACACAGAATATGGGTACAGCCAATGGATACAAGGCCTTAACAGTGCAATTTGGCACTGCAACCTCACCGAAAACGGATAGAAAGAATCCTACCTTTACACCAATCCATATGAACTTAAACATATGTGACTGACTTGTAATTGTTTATAATTGTATGTATTATGTTCCCAAAATTTTGACTAACAACAGTACTGTATGATATTTATTGTTAATTTATGCACTGGTGCGTACAGAGCTCCACTGATTTTATTGGATGATATTCTTTGACGCTATTATAGACTCTCATCAATGCTATGCATGATTCAGCAATATAAGCCATTTTGCAAATTCAGAATCAGTGGGGGGAGGGGGTACTTAGTGGAAAACTGGGTGTACCTCCCAGGTTTACCAAAGGTCCCTCAAAAATTTGAAAAATGGTTTACACAACGGTTGCATTTTTCAAAAATGACCATTTTTTGACCAATTTTTCCTTTGGTTTACCTATCGGTTGTCAAAATGGGCTTTTGAAGTGTAAATTGCATTGTTAAAATGTATTGAACGGTCTAAATGACGGTTGTTAAGCTCAATTCATGCTCGGCCTCCAAACAAAATTTCCCTACCAAACATTTGGTCGTGACGTCACCAAATATTTTCCATCGAACTTAAACTATGAACGGGTAGTAAACATTTGGTCCAATGTATATGGCAATTCAATAACATGTGCAATCTAGCGCGAAATTTTGTTTGGTCTGAACTCGGTGTTGAAGTTGTTTTGTTTGGAGTCACTCGTCATTTTTACGTCACGACCAAATGTTTGGTAGGAAAAATTTAGTTTGGAGGTCGAGTATGAATTGAGCTTATAAGTCAAATTGGTTTACATATGGGTAGCATTTTTTCCCTTCCTCAGGTTTACAAAATGGGTGGTTGTCGAAAACTCCGGCCGCGCTTCCGTGTAACAGAAATTAGAGTACCCCCCCGGGGTGACTGCATGCACTTGAAATTTTCCCACGCCATTTAGGGAGATGAACAAAGTGCAACTATAACACATTTCCAGCGGAGTGAACTTTGTCCTTTTCAAAATACTTATGATCGTACTAGCTCTGGCAACTGAATGGTGATTTGACTGAGAATGCGGCTGTCGAGCCAGTCAAGCGTTGTTCTATGCTTACGCACAATTTGGCGGCAAAATGTATGATGCGTATTGCGTTATAGTCAAGTAATAGTAGCGCGTGACAGAACGCACAGCGCCCGCGTGGCACAATTCCCTAACTTAGCCGGAATTTTAGGGTGCAAATAGACATGTGTCTATCTGTACTTTCTTTAATCTATGTTTATGATAACCACAGACCCCAGATTGAGTGTTTATATGATTATTTATTCACAACATATCTTGCAAAACAAAAGAACAAAAGAGAAAACATTCTAAACTAAAAATCTTTTTATTCTCACTAAAATGTTGCTAACATTTTAGTGAGAATATGGCAAAGTTCAATCCATTGAAAATATGTTATATGTGACCCATCATATCGAAAGGTACCTTACTACCGGCATAGTAAATTATGAGATACGGGCCATTGAAACTGCGCATAGTCAAAAATCACATCCAAGGTCGAATTTCTAATTTCATCAGAAACGTTACCTTTGAAGTGTACTCTATCATATTAATCAGGCTCCAACATCCAAACCATAAGATTAATTTGTTAAAAAACAAGATAAAAATCCTTTTTCCATTCAAGTTTTACCAGTACAGAAACTTTAAACTTGATTTTCTCCTCAGAACTATAGTTTTCTGAATCAGCCTGATGCCTTTTACTAATTTGGATGTAACTTTGCAATCGAACATCCAATAACTAAAAGCAAGGTGTCATTTTAAAGCTTAAAATATAATCTTTCAGATGATACCAACAAATCAATTTTCATTTTGGGACCCTTAAGGTACCTTTCGATATGATGGGTCACATATACAGTCCCGCTTTGTTTATATCAAATTGATTACAAGAAATTACCCACAATGCACGCTGATTCTGAATTTGTGAATTGGCTTCTTGATCATAGTGTGAGTGTACTTGCTTTAAATGATAAACGATGATATCATAGATGCTCTGGGCACACCATTACAGGGTGTCCCAGAAAAAACCTTACAATCTTTGCACGGAATTTTCTTGGATTTAACGGATAATCAGAAAGTATGTAAAGGTTGCATTTTATAGCCCATGAATTGAACTTTCAGATACTGTGTGTTTCATTTCAATCGGAAGTGTACAACAAAAGTTATGTTTTATTAAATTTGTTCATTTTCAGCAAAGATTAAAGAAAGCATGCACATAATAAACTAGTAAACAATGTTATGGTTGAGTGAGCAAATCAATAAGAATACTCAATAGAACATCATTCAAGGGGAACGTACAAAATGGTGACATTGGACCAGAAAATTTTACATCCAAATATTTGACAAAGCATAACTTTTGTTGTACTGAAATGAAATAAACGGTCTCTAAAAGTTCAGTTCATGGGCTATAAAATACAACCTTTACATTCCTTTAAACTAGTGAAAATTACATGCAAAGATTGTAAGGTTTTTTCTGGGACACCCTGTAGGCCTGGTATCCACCCCTGGGGGGCCAGTCAAGTATAATGTTGCAGGCATAGCATGACCAGTTTTTCAAAACACCCCCTAAAGGGTGATTGTTTCTGAAGCCAAAATATACCCTTTTTCACCCATCCACACCCTAAATCGGGAATTTACCGTTACCGTTTTAACACTAGGGTTTGAAAAAGTACCATATTTCTTGAAAATGAGCTAAAATGGCTGTTTTTGATACCCTAAAAGGTGTCACCTGATACACCCTTTTGTCCT